>JAEIFU010000722.1:0-103041 GCA_018904235.1 Lordiphosa stackelbergi | reverse complement strand
TTTAGGATCTTATTTTCATTTTCTTATTTTTTGATAAAATAAAAAGTCCAAGATCTTTAATAACGCTTTTTATTTTCTTAACTCCAGGTGTTCTTAGACTAGGTAATTGATGCGCAGAATTTTTGTTCAGGTGTAAAAGTAACGTTTTAAAAATAGTTCAGTGATAAGCTTTAGAGTATGTTGATCGTTTTAGTGATTTGCATTGTGTGAAGTCAGGCATAAAATAAAAGTTAAAATTATGGGAGTGCAAAAAATTGTTGGACTCTGCGTAGACTGGAAGTTTGATTTACGTAAAAGAACAGAACATTTATACAAGCTTAAATTTAATTTATTATAAAAAAGTATCAATCTTAGAGCCGCAGGCTCTAGTATCAAAATTGCGCGATTTTTTTGTATCAAACTTTCACTATTTCTTACTAAAAACCCAAATTTAATAATATTTACAAAAAATTGGGGTGCTATTTCATTTTTGAAATTGGGGTATTATTTCATATGAAATAACACCCGACATTTTGGGCCTTATTTCATTTTTATCGTTTGGGGACTTATTCTCCTGCAGCCGTTTTCCCGATTTCGAAAAATCCACCAGAAAATTCTGCATGAAGTGGTGTCGAAAACATTTTTAAGAATGTACGCATGGAATTCTGTTGGCATTTTGGCACTCTAAAAGTGACCAGAGCCACGGTAGAGTAGACTACACATTCGCTTACAAAACGTGGAGGCCGTGGACCTAGTCCCCGGTTTTTTTTTTTGTTATTTAAGGTGTTTTTAACATTGTGTGTGCACAGAAAAAAAAATTATATTTTTTATAGCAATTTTAAGCCGATATGGGCTAATCCTGCGTTGCGGACGTTACATTTGTACTCAAATTTGCTTGTTAAAATTGACACAGCTGGCGTCCACATTGGTATATTTTAATAATTTTTTTTTTTTTGCAAAATGCAGTTCTTTGGGAGTACTTTGAAACCCAATTTTAATTAAAAGGTTTTCTGTTTCTGAAAAAAAAGTTATGCTAGTTTAAAGTTCCGTTGCGGACGTTACAAAAAATGGAAGTCGACCTTGAGGCTTATGTGCATTTTCACATTTCTTAGCGAACTTTGCATAATAAATAAAAAAGGCTAAATACTAAAAACTACTATGTATTTTTTGTATCCGATTGACTTGAAACTGGGTTTGGAAGCATAGTACGCGAAATAGTTCTACACGTGTTTTCCCGATTTTCGAAATTCAGCCCACGAGGAAAACGGCCGGAAATTCTACATGGAAAAATTCGATTGGCTCGGTTTGTAAGGATAAAATTCGAATTTATTTGTGATTTCATTTTCCGATGTTGGGAATACCGATTTGGCTAGTTTGCCCTCGAATTAATCAACTATTAATATTAATATTAATATTATTTAAACACACTTTTTGTTACTTTGAGGTTATGATTTTTCGGATTCTCGACCACCTAGAGCAATTGAAAGCCCAGATTTAGATTCATCAGGCAAAAATCCTCATAATATACAACATTTGTTTTCATGCTATTGGGACCTTTACACATTTTGACATTAATTTTTTTCAAAAAAATTTGTAATAAAGATTTTAAAGCCAGTTTGGAAAACCAAATAATTAAAATTCATTCTGTAAAATTAAAAAAACTCAGTTTTCCGTTGCGGACGGTACACACAGTAACCGATTTTTAGTTTAAATTTTTAATATATGGTAGATATCTTACAAATATAATGAGTACCTTAAATTAAAGAAAATGCAACATATTTAAAGTTTAGCTAAGCTCAAAATACTGAAACGACTGTTTTTACCATTTTTTTGACCAATAAAAGAAACCCTTTTTTCTTCAAGAATTAATTCAAGCAAGAGGTAGGTGTGGGTATGCATCTGCCAAGAAAAAACAAACCACCGTAGAAGCTCGAATTTGTATCCTATTATTCAAATAACAAACATTTGGATTTTTGGACAACTTAAGATTTTTGCGCTTGGTTTAAAAATTTTCGGATTAGCCCATAAAAAAATATCAAATTGATGTTAAAAATTTCAAAACGATATTTTGTAACATATTTTTAGTATCAATTTGAAACTATTTAATATCAATTTACGTGAATGATATTAGTTTGGATCAGAATGATAATATTTTCTTGTCAAAATAAATTAAAAATATTGATATTTTTGTAAAGTTTATTATAATCTGGTGAATATCAGCATAATTTTTGTAATTTTTTATACTCTGTACCGAAGGCACATAGAGTATATTAAGTTTGTGCAAAAGTATGTAACAGGAAGAAGGAATCATTTCCGACCCTATAAAGTATATATATTCTTGATCAGCATCAACAGCCGAGTCGATATAGCCATGTCGGTCTGTCCGTCTGCCCTTCTATAGATAGTTAGTCATTAGCAATATTTATCAATTTGCCGAAGAAATGATAAAGTTCGGATGAGCGGTTCTCAAGTTATGAGCAAATAAGTGAATCACCCCCCTCCCAGCCTTTCGTAGAGAAAGAGGGAGAGATGGAGAGAGAAACTTAGAGATGAGCGCAGATAATATTCATAACTGGAACGTACAAAGACGCTACCATTGAAAACAAAAAAGTTTTTCTCACTAAAACTATTTTTTCGACCGATCATTCCTATGGCAGCTATATGCTATAGTCATCGGATTTGGATCAGACATGACAGAATTGTGTGTTAGCATATCATATTGTTCAGTAACGATTTTGGGAGCGATAGCATTGAAAACAAAAAAGTTTTTCATACTAAAACTTTTTTTCAGACCTATCTTTTGTATGGCAAGTATACTATATAGTTGCCAGATTTTAATTAAACTTTCTGAAATTATGTAAAAGTATAAAGAACTTATAATTTCGAGCTTCGGACACGTTTGCATGGAAAACAAAATCGTTTTCCTCAATAAAACTAGTTTTTCAACCGATCGCTCCTATGGCAGCTACATGCTATGGTCATCCGATCCTGCCGGTTCCGACAAATGTGCAACGTATTCGTACCAAAAGACTTCGTGCAAAGTTTGGTTAAGATAGCTTTTAAACTGACGGAGGAGATAGCATAGAAACAGACGGACGGACATGGCTATATCAACTCAGCTCATCATGCTGATCAAGAATTTATTTACTTTATGTAGTCGGAGATGCTTCCTTCTATGCGTTACAAATATCCGGACAATTTCAATATACCCTCTCCAAGGGTATAAAAACAAAAAACATTTTCAGGTGCAATACGACCCTACTAGGGCTCGAACCCTTGACCTCGCCGCTGTAAGGCACAGTCCAAGCATTTGCGTCGTCGAGATTTTACTGTGGTTGGGGACGTCGAAAAGTGACAGCCGATAGCTCAGCAAAAATTAGATTGTTTCTTCTTAAAATTGAGTATAAAGAATCTTTATTCAGGATTGCCAAATTATATATTTAAATTAAGAATATATTCTGCGGTTGAGATTTTCTCGACTCTGTTGACATTTTGACACCGTTTCTCTCGGATTCGGGACTTTTTTAGTAGATTGATTTATTTTTCTCAGTGTACAAATTCTTCAGTTGTGCTACGATATACAAGCATCATTATACCCTTGCAAAGGGTATTATAATTTTGCCCAGAAGTTTACAACGCATAGAAATATTCATTTCCGAACCTATAAACTATGTATATTCTTGATCAGGATGACGAGCTGAGTCGATTCAGCTTTGTCCATCCGTCTGTATGTCCGTCTGTCCGTCTCTCTGTCCGTCTGTCTGTCTGTTTCTACGCAAACTAGTCTCTCAGTTTTAAAGCAATCGAGCTAAAACTTTGCACAGAGTCATCTTTTTACTGCACACTGCTAATATGTCGGAACCGACCGGATCGGATAACTATATCTTATAGCTGAGAAAAACTTTTTTGTTTTTAATGTTAACGTCTCCCACTTCAGCGATTAATAATATTATATGCTTTCACATAGATTTGGAAATTTTTGTCAAAATCGGATGACTATATCTTATAGCTGTCATTATAGAAAAATAGTTTGTTTTAATGCTGGCGTTCTTAAACTCTGATGAATTAAAACATTTGCAAGGGTATAAAAACTTCGGCAAAGACGAAGTTAGCTTGGCCTTCTCGTTTTATTAATCAACTGTTAACAACTCAAGTTGTGACTTAATGATTAAATTCTTTTTTTGTTTTGGGTATTTCTACAAAAAGTAGTTCCAAATGGAAAAAATTTTAATAAATATCATTCAAGTGTTCTATCTGTAATATATATGTGTACTTACTTTATTTAATATTTTATCGGATGATACCAAAGCTTAGCCCATTTTGGGCCTGTGTTCGTTTAGTATTTTAGACCTTGTCAAACAAACAAATTAAGATATCGAAAGTATTAAGCAGTCAGTGAGACTTGAATGATGAAAAAACGGCGTTGGATTTGCCTAAAAGCTAACCACATGAGACAACCACAAGTGGAGGAACAGATAGGCATCCCTTATCCTTTGGCTATGTGTAAATCATTAAGTGCCTCCTGTTTTCTTATGTGACCACAAAAAACAAAGAAAGCCCGAAAATTTAATGTAAGGATATATCTCTTCGAAAGTTGACAAAAGGAACTATCAGCAACATGTTACCCAATGACATCACAGCCATGCGGGTAATTTTCAAGGTCAAGTCGATGTTGTTGGGTCGCACGCGATTACGATTTGCTTTAATTTAGTTTTATTTCCAGTGTTTAAGCGTCACAAACATTTGCGTTAATTCAGATGGAAAGGTATGTTGGTTTTTATGTGGCAAATACCTTCACTTACAGCTCGAATTTCCGTTAGTTTAAAGGCCCGAACGTGCACCACATAGCCAACTTTGTTGCCACATTCGGTCAGGTCATAAAATAAAAATTGCGGACCAGAACTATTTATGCCCAAAAAGCCATTTCGTTTTCCCACTGCGTCATATTACTTTATAATTAATTTAATATTTTAATGATGCCCCCACTGATTGATTAAATCAGAAATTCTTGACTAAATCAAATTTATTTAGAGAAAAGTACAAAAAAAAAAAAAAGAAACAAATATTTAAATTGCCTCCTGTGAGGGTTGAACTCACGACCTTTGGTTTACGAGACCAACGCTCTACCACTGAGCTAAAGAGGCGCCGCCTAAGCGGCAGCCAAATGCTTTATACAAGACACGTGACTGAGCAATATAATTTGTGAAGAGCACTGCTGGGCTGGAAAGAGAAACTGTTTTAAGAGAGAGGTACAAAGAGAGAGAGAGCGACGGATCTTTAATACAGAGCGTGTTGATTTAAGCAGCTGGAAGAGAATTAAACAGCAAACTAACAATTTTTGCTGCTTGATGTACACAAAGCAAAACCAAATTAAATTAAACATTTGTAAAATTATTTTTGTATATGTATGCACTAACAATGCTTACAATTGGCTCCCACATGTAAACTGGGCTTCCATGCTAAAGTTAAGCACACAGAAATAGGCCAGTTTGCTTATATGTATTTATCTTGGTTTGGTTGTTAACAATAAATATTATTAATTATAATTAAATTATTAAATTAAAATTATTTTACAAATAGAAAAAAAAATTAACAACTCCATTTACTAAGCAGCTTGCCTCCTGTGAGGGTTGAACTCACGGCCTTTGGTTTACGAGACCAACGCTCTACCACTGAGCTAAAGAGGCGACGCTCAGAGCGGCGCAAAATACCTTTTATAAACCTAGCGCTCCAGACGCGTCTCACAAAATTTGATCCGATCATGCTTGGAAGGGGAGAAAGAGTTATTAAATTACACAGCTGTGTTTGCCTCTTAAACTTAAGATAATTAACTGAGAAAAGATTTGTTTTATACAATGACTATGCCAAATGCGAGAACTATATCTTCCATATCTTCTGGGAATGGTTTTCACATACAAAAGAGCTAATGGATGCTCTTTAACTCCTCCCCATTTCCACAGTAACAAAAGAACTCTTGAAGAACTTTTGATGTATCAAAGCTTTGGTTAACCTATAGGTTCTGTAGGGTTAAGTTAACTTATTTTGCTAGTTCCGAGAACAGTGTAGTTCAATTCATAAAATGTCCACACTGACATCACTACAATAAGAAATAAATTTGTTCTTAGTTTACCGAAATCAAGCCCATTCGTTGACAAAAGAGAGTAATCCCGCTTTTTCTTGAACCGTGAAGATAATGATTTCTAATCAACTTTTTTGGTAACACTATTTTTGGCAGCTCAGCTGTTTTCGAGTCGCATGTTCCTGTTAAACATGTTCAGTTTGGACTATAATTTAACCATGAATCGACTTACAAACGAAAAACGCTTGCAGATTACTGAATTTTATTATCAAAGTTCATGCTCGGTTAAGAAAGAGCATCATGCACTTCTTCCATGTTATCGTCAGTTTGGGCGACCTTCTAAGGCGCCAAATTTACATTATTGAGCAGTAAACTACTAACACGATAGAGTGTCCACTTCGCTTGTGTTATTAATGACCGTGAATTAACGATTCGGCGCCGTTCGCAGCAAGTAAGTCTCTGTTAATCCACTAAGTGGAAAATTTTGAGGAAGGATTTGGGTAGAAAACCTTTTAAAAAACAGCTTGTGCAAGAATTAAAGCCACACGACCGCCTACTACAACCGTACATGAAGATCCACTTTTTTAGACAAATCTTATTTGGGGTTGAATAGATACGTGAACAAACAAAATTGCCGTATTCGGTATGAATGAATGGAAAAATGGCCCAATTGAAAAGGTGAGTTCGGTGAACAATTTATTTCAGCCCAGACCGTCCTTTAGACTACTCAATTAAAGATTTCTCATACAAATTTTGTGCTCACTTTATGTACAGCTTTGACATATTTTAAGAACATTTTGTGCTCACAATATAAATGCTGAAAATAAAATAATCAAGCCTGTTCTGAATTTCGAGTCGATTTTCGTGTAAAAGTTAGCATTTTGCAATCGAATTTAATTATGTTGTATAGAAGGTAACATCTACGGTTACTAGATCAGGTTTAACAAAATTCGGAACTGCTTAATCCCAAGTGAATTCAATTTGCCTTGTCACTTACTTAATCGTTTATACAACTTGCATTCGAAATACCAACGTTCCACGAAATTTGTTTCGGAATTCGGGACAGGAACAATCCATGTACGCTTGCTGTCTCTCTCTGAGCAGAACACTTCGTTTCTCTTCGATTTTGTTCTCAGTTGACCTATTTTTGTTATCTCTCACA
The DNA here is from genome assembly GCA_018904235.1 of Lordiphosa stackelbergi. Taxonomy (NCBI): domain Eukaryota; kingdom Metazoa; phylum Arthropoda; class Insecta; order Diptera; family Drosophilidae; genus Lordiphosa; species Lordiphosa stackelbergi. The sequence continues at coordinate 95,821 of JAEIFU010000722.1, read as the reverse complement.
TTTAGAGCAGAGCCGGCCAGCAATAGCTACCAGGAGCCGAAGTCAGTCGTATTTTTATGCAAAAGAGAGCCGAACTTTTGGTTGTGTGAGTCGGTGAACTGAATTAAAAGTAAAATGGCTGTAGTCTGGAGAGAGCTCTCTTGTTCACCAACACAAGTAGGGGAGAGTGGGGGTTGTGATCATAGTTTTGTTTTTCGAACATAACTTCGCCAAAAATCAATATTTTTCGTTCTGTAAATTTTGTATTTTAGGTAAAAGATGCAAAAAACTTTCCTCATCACTAGTTTTAAAAAATAAAATTTTGGGTGTTTTTTATTTCATATTGAAAAAAAAGTGATTTTTTGACATTTCGAAAATTTGTGGGGGGTTGTGAGCCAACCATCTAAAAGTTAAAAATTCGTGTTTTTTAAGCCATTATTCTTTATTAAATGAAAAAATGAACAATTTTTCTCATATTCTGAATTAAGAAATATCAATAAAGAGTGAAAATTGATTGACGGCATCAGGCTTGTTTTCTTTTATATACGAGCACTTTTTGCTTGTGGCTGTTCTTTTGTTTGCCTTTTTCAATGTTTTTTTTTAATTCTTTGGGGAGTTTTTCCTCTATTTTATTGCGCGTCATTGCAATATTCTCTTTGAAAGTCAAAACCGATTTTTTTTCAAAGTGGCTCACAACCCCCCATATCTCACTTTTTTTTGGTGACGTCACATAACCAAAAAGAAATTGTTACAAAAAAAAAATATTTCTATCAAAAAGGCAATTGACCAAAGATATTTTCCTCATACTTACGTTTGTCATTACGAAAAAAAATTTAAATAATATTCACAAGTCAAAAATGAAAAAAAAAACTTTCATTTTTGAAAAAAAAAAGTGGAGTTCTGGTTCACGAACTTAAAGAAGGTGTGCCAAAAGTTAGGTACTAAGAAGGGAGACACATGACATAAACAAAAAGATTAAATTTATTTTTTTGTTGGCCAATATTCGAGTGGCTCACAACCCCCAGCGGCTCAGAACCCCCCATTCTCCCCTACACTATTCTGTCCTCTCCATTTGGGCGGCACTGATTTAGAGTCAGCAGATGAGCAAAAAAATGAAAGGATCACCAAAAAACGGTCTTTTTGTGTGGCTGGTGTGACACACTAGCCCAAACAGACGCTTCGCTCGCTTCATACAAGCATACAACCGCAAAAGACATTTATTTTCTTCTTCTTTTGCGACAAAAGCGGTCTGCAAATGAGCAAAAGGGAAACAAAAAAAAGGTGTGAGTGTCGTTAACACTCTCGATGCCTTGATGTGAAACGTGATGCTTAGATTAACAGCTTTTCAAAGTCACAAGCTCTCTCAATGGTAAAGGGTGATTTTTAAAGAGCTATAGGAAAGTTTTAAAAAGTTTTAAAAACACACATAAAATTCAGAAAAATTCATGAAATCTTTATTTGAATCGATAGTACGGTCCATATAATTTAATGTTTAAAGCTAATTTCTTGCAAATGCTGACCCTGACTGCGCCAATTGACCGGTCCTGAACGTGAAATAAAATGTTTACCGAACTCGCCTCTTAATTGCGTCATTGTTTCGCGTGTTGTGTGACATGTGGCACCGTCTTGCTGAAACCACATGTCATGCAAGTCAAGCTCATGCATTTTGGGCAAAAAAAAGTTGGATATCATCTCACGGTAGCGCTTACCATTCACAGTTACGTTGCGATTCGCATCATCTTTGAAGAAGTACGGTCCAATGATGCCATTTTGATGACTTTTTCTGGATGCATTAGTAGCTCTTGCAATGCTTCTGGCTGATATTCACTCCAAAATCGACAATTCTGCTTATTTACGTACCCATTGAGCTAAAAATGAGCTTAACCAAAAATTCTACGTTGCGGTAGGTCGTTCGGCTTCAATTCTTGCACCAGCTGTATTTTGAAAGGCTTCACACCTAAATCCTTCCGCAAAATTGTCCACGTTGTTGAGTAACAGAGGCCCAATTGCTGCGATACAGCTGCGATATTTTCTTCAGTTCGCTTTCTACTTAAGCGTGTTGGTGGTTTAATGTCCAACAATGTAAATTTGGTGCGAAATTTAGTCACAATAGCCCGAATAGCCGCTTCAGTGGGTCGGAAGAAGCGCGCGATGAACTTTCCTTTGAAAATAAAATTCAATAATTTGCAGGCGTTGTTCGTTTGTAAGACGATTCATGGTTAAATTATAGACCAAACCAACACCCACTTCCCACTTAGATCCCATCCAGATCCCACCCAGCTCGCTGGTACCAATTGGTAAGACAGATGTATACTTATCATTCAGCGATTTAGCAAGCGGATTGCAAACCAAGCTTAAGGTAAGATGGCAGCCTCCGACATTTTCAAAACATTTGCTACTGTAAGCGATTTACGGTCTCAGCTCGGTCCACAAAATTTCTGTGTGCAGCTGACAATTGATGAGGAAGATTGAGTACAAATCCTCATCGAAGTGCTGTTTACTCTCTTGGCCTGAGCTTCGGTATGCTCGTGGTAGCCGGTGACAATTTATAGCAGCGACTGAAAGGCATTTTGTTCTCTTCTCCTCAGCCTCGGTATGCGTTCGGCTCGTATATGTGGGGCGATCCGTTCACCATCGCTGATTTATGGTATAAACTTCGTGTTCACTCTCTTACTCTTTCTCTTTCTTTGGCAAGGCAGGCAAAACACAGTTAATCTTAAGCGACGGCAACAGACAAAAATAGTTTATCTTATACACGTTGTGATTGCTGAAGAGCAAACAAGTAAAAATTTATCTTTAAAAAAAGTAAGTGTGGTTATATATTAACTTTTTTATATTATATATTAAAAAATTTAAAGAGCAGCTCCTAAACGATTGTCTTGTCATTAACTGCGGACAAGACGTGCATTCGAGCCTTCACCGTCGTAAGGAACAATGCTCTCAATCAGTTCAAAGTCTACTCTACTTATGAATGAATTGATTATAAAACACTACCTTGAAGCGTTTTATAAATGTTACATCAGCGTTTTCTAAGCCTTGTGCTTATATTTGAATGTTTACAAATAGTGTATTTTTATGTGAAAATGTTTGCTGGGTATCTTTCTAATCAAGTCTCGTTAAGTTTTCTGCAATCGTAAATGGCAAATTAACCAATCAACCAATCGCAATGATTGCGTTTAGCAGGCAAATACTGCAAAAATTGTTTGCCAACTGGGAGTAAAATGCAGAACACAAATTGGCCCTGAAAAAATAGAGTTTGCCAGTTTTTTCCAAATTATAATTTTAACAGTATTAAAAAAAAAAAAAAAAACACTTTCCAAAGTTGCCTCCTGTGAGGGTTGAACTCACGGCCTTTGGTTTACGAGACCAACGCTCTACCACTGAGCTAAAGAGGCTATGTGTGACGGGCTGCCAAATGCCATTTACAAAACAAGGCCCGGCAAGAGAGAGAGAGAGAGAATGAGAGTGAGAGTCTGGTAAGCATTGAGAAGCATGCGCATTGCAGGGCACTTTCTTTTGCTGTGAGACTTGGAAAAAAAAACATTAAATTTAAATCATAATAACAATAATATTTATTTATGAATACAATTTAAATTATTAAAATAAGTGATGAAATCGGCGAAACAGCTGCAGCTGAGAAAACAACTATTCACTTTGTTGTCAAACATTTTTTTCTACTACAATTAATTAAGTGAGTTCATGGGCTGATAAGATTGTTTTTTATCTACAACAATTAGCTACAATGTGTTTATAAATGCACAAGTAATTAAAATATATTAACCAAGTTTTAGAATTGAAGATTACGATTTGACAAACTATTTCTAATATGGCAATAAATTATCAATAAATTAATTTTTACTTTACTTTATGAGCTGGGAAAGGCTTTCCTTTGAACTAATTAACTCAAATAGAAATTTAAAGCTGGGTCAAATGCAATGGTGCAGCTGTAAACTCTTTAAAAACGGCCAGTTCAGATATGTGGTCTAAGTTAATTAAATTTTCGCAAGTATTCTTGAGGGTCTAAGAAAAAAAACGACCATCCAAAACAAAGCAGAAGTGGGCTCCAATTATTTTTTTTTATTAGATTTACATCCTAGCACGAAAAGTAATTAACTTATATATATTGTGCTAGTCAAAACAATAAAAACATTTGGAAAAAAATATTATTACATATGACTTTAGAGAACAATAAATTAGTTATTATAACATTAAACATAATACAAAGAATAATCACGTTAAGAAAATTATAGTTCAAATCCAACTACTATACTACAACTACAACTAGTTCAAAATAAGGGGGTATTCTACATGTGCAAAATTTTTTTTCTATTTTTTTGTTGCATTTTTTATAGCTTGGAGAGTTAAGAATATCGCCCCAAAAGGATTTTTTGGAATTCGAAATACTTTAGAAGATATAGCCTTTTTAGTCGAACAATGTCTTCGCTAAAACAAGAAATTTTTGACTAAATAAATTTCGAGTAAATAAAGCTGTGAAATAACGGCTGGTTCTTTAATTTGTATGGTTACATGTTGTCGCCTCAGATCGATATCGATTATTAATCGACTTTTAATCGATAACACAAGTTTACAAATATTTTTTCATCCTCTGCAAATTGATGTCACTCCTTATGTAAAATCACGCGCTGAATCCAAATATGGAGCTTAAAAATTTCTCAGTAGAACAGATTTCGAGATAATCCCAATTTACCGTTTTTCGCATTTTTGAAAAAGGACCTCTCACTTAATTTCAATTATCTCAATTATGAAATAACTTATGAACAAGTTTTGTACACCAAATTAAAGCTAATAAAATTATCTTTCAATCGTTCATACATCATTTCAATGTCAAATTTGTGGTGTAGCTGCTAATTACAAAGATATCGAGAATTTTGTTTCATTTTTATCGAAAATTTGAAAAAACCGCAAATAACACCGTTATTTTCACCAAGAAAAAAATTTTCAAAAATTTCTTTCTCTTTTGGTTGATGTAACCTAATGTATAACAAATTCAAAAAGGGTTCATACATCGAAATCTGTTAGAAATTGTAGAAGTTATTAGCATTTATCTGAAAAATGAGCAATTTCAGTTTTACCGTTCAAGTGGTATTAAAAATGTCTATGGTCCGTTTTGCTCCCCCGTTTGTGTGCACAGTTTTTGAATTTGTTGAAAAGCTTTTAGAGATCAGCACAGACACTAGTTGATCCGTTGTACAATGATTTTGGTCCGACCCCTAGGTAACTGTAAAGCATGACCCATCTGAATCAGCCGATGACTTAGAAAACTATCAAGAACACGCAAAAGAGAGAAATCCCTTCTGCCAAAGTGGACTATCGATCTAATAAGAGATCTAGATCTTTCAAAAGAAAAATCTGAAACTTTAGCATCACGCTTGCAAGAACGGAATTTGTTAAAGGATGATGTCAAAATAACATACTATATCGGCAAAAGCGCTATGCTGAGTATTACTTGAAAATAAAATAATATTTGTTCTTGCAATGATGTGTGTGGTTTATTTGAGGAGTTTAGTCAAGTGGCGTTTGCTTATCGCAAGTTTAGTCTAAAAGCGGAATTGTCGCACCAGGGAAACATCAAGCCTTCGACACCGATAGCGCATGCCGTTAATATAAAAGAATCATATGAATCAATGGCCATGTTGCTTGATTTGATTAACTACAAGGAACATAACTGGAAAATTTGCGCAGATCTCAAAGTTGTTGCAATAGTTTCAGGATTGCAACAAGGATATACCAAACACATGTTTTTTTGTGTGCAAATGGGACAGTCGAGAACGCCACGAGCACTACGTTCGAATGGCCGGTCAGAACGAATTACATAGTTGGACAAGAAAATGTAAAGTTCGAGCCACTTGTCATAAAAAACTGGGTTTATTTAAAAATTTTGTGAAGGCTCTACAAAAGACGATGATGCATTTGCATATGTGAAGAGTGTGTTCCCTTACCTATCAGAGGCAAAGATCAAAGAGGGTGTGTTTGTTGGGCCGCAAATAAAAAAAAACTTTTCAAGGACTCACACTTCAATTCAACGTTGTCCAAGGATGAAGAGGACGCATGTAATTCATTCCGTTGTGTTGTCACTTCATTTCTTGGAAATTTCAGAAGTCCTAACTATAAGGAAGTCGTCGCACATTTAATAAGAAATTATAAGCAAATAGGTAAAGGTTGTATATTATATTAAAGTTTTCATTACACTCAAACGCTGCACATTGTATTGCAAACAGGAGTAAAAATATCGTTGAAACTTCATTTTTTGGATTCCCGTTTGGATTTCTTCCCTGAAAACCTCGGCGATGAGAGTGATGAGCATGGTGAACGATTTCATCAGGATATGAAGAGTATGGGACGCCGCTAACAAGGATTTGAGGCCATGGTGGGAGACTTTTGTTGGTTTCTTGCGCGAGAGGAAAACTGTGCACACAAACGGGGGAGCAAAACGGACCATAGACATTTTTAATACCACTTGAACGGTAAAACTGAAATTGCTCATTTTTTAGATAAATGCTAATAACTTCTACAATTTCTAACAGATTTCAATATATGAACCCTTTTTGAATTTGTTATACATTAGGTTACATCATCCAAAAGAGAAAGAAATTTTTGAAAATTTTTTTCTTGGTGAAAATAACGGTGTTATTTGCGGTTTTTTCAAATTTTCGATAAAAATGAAACAAAATTCTCGATATCTTTGTAATTAGCAGCTACACCACAAATTTGACATTGAAATGATGTATGAACGATTGAAAGATAATTTTATTAGCTTTAATTTGGTGTACAAAACTTGTTCATAAGTTATTTCATAATTGAGATAATTGAAATTAAGTGAGAGGTCCTTTTTCAAAAATGCGAAAAACGGTAAATTGGGATTATCTCGAAATCTGTTCTACTGAGAAATTTATAAGCTCCATATTCGGATTCAGCGCGTGATTTTACATAAGGAGTGACATCAAATTGTAGAGGATGAAAAAAAATTTAATAATTTGTAAACTTGTGTTATCGAAGGCTATCCTACACAATGCTCAGACTGACTAATCCGCTGACTAATATCTGTAAATAAAAGGGAAAAGGGCAGGAGAAAAAAGGGGAGTTCAAACAAAAAAAATTTTTTGGAGGTGGGGGGAGGTTCGTTTATTGCACTGGCAACGCCGACTAATATCGTAAGTATATAATATCTGTAATATTTTTGGTTACTTTTAAAGCAACTTTTTCGGACTGCCAAGCCACTTTTCTCCAGTTCTACTAAACCGATTTTGATGAAATAATATCAATCGACGCAGTTGTCACCATTCTAGAACTGCATTTTTTGATTTTTTTTTTTTTTTCCCAAAAAGGAACTTCAAACTTTAAACGCGTTTATCTCGAAACCACGTTTTTCGAACTGGCGGCCATGATTTCTCCAGTTACACTGAACCGATTTTGATGATTAAAACTGAAATCGACGCAGAATTGTCACCATTCTGGTCTGAACCTCAATCATAATTTTAAAAAAAATTTTTACTATTTTTTTTTACACTAAACTACAAAAAAGGGCCAAAAATCGATTTTTCATTTTTTAATGGCCGCCATTTTGTCAAAAAAAAATCACAAAATTTTTTTCGAGGTTCAGACCAGAATTACATCTATACTGATTATAACCCCGTTTTTACTTTTCATTTCAGACATCCTGGAGACGTGGAATCATGGCCGCCAGCACTATAACTTTTTTTTGGACACCCACTTTGACGGCCGATAACTTTTGGAACAGCCCTCGCATCGAAGCAGTAAAAATTTGTTTGTTTACTTTAATCTGTTTGTAACATAATAAAATAAACAGAATTGGAAAAACTTTTTGCGTTTTTAAATAAGATTTTTTTATAAAATGTCCAGGTTGTTTCAAATCACCCCAAAAAACAAAAATGTCCATAAATCATGCCTTGAGAAAACTAATTTATTAAAATTATTTTTGAACTTATTTAACTGCTTTTGCAATCTAAGTGAATGAATAGTTTGGAATATTTATGACCATATTATAAACGTTAAAACGTTTAAGAAAATAAAGGTAGCATACTTTAAAGAGCATTTATGATGATATGTTTTGTGTGTATAAACAAGGTATATATTGTCTTCTTCAGAAAACAATGTTGAAATCATAGTTTGACAAATATGTCGGTGAGTTTTTTTCGTTGTGTGAACCATTCGAAATACTTTAAAATCGAGAATCTAAAAAACAAATTATATAAATGGCACAAATTAAACACTTCTAAAGTTTTCTAACAAGATCGCATTGTTTTATTCAGTCGATTTTGAGACACTCTTGCAAAATAAAATCGGTGGTCAACAGTTACCAGTTTTCAATGAATAATTTTAATAAAACCAACCCGAAAATTGTTGTTCAGGTTCAAATTATTGTTCACATTTTGATTGGTTGAAGGTTCGGTTCACAGTAAAAAATACGTTGGAATTCCGAGTTTTTAACCGTTGGCAGGATTCCTATAAACAGGGAAATTGTCACTGTTAAGGATAATGCATCTTTGGCGGAGGGGTTTTGTCAATTATCCAAAAGCTTTTGGCAAACAATTATAGTGCACCATTCAGAAGTGATTGTACTTTATTTTTCTAATACAACAAGTGTGGAAGTCGATCAAGCCCGACTATAACATACTCTGTACCTAGAGTAGGAGCTGAATGCAGTGCTGCTTTTGCGCTCTTCTCTAAGTTTCTCGCTCTCTCACTTTCTTCCTCTCTGTCTCTCGCTTTAGAACTTAGATAAATTGTAGGGCAAATCCTAAATATTCTGGAATAGTTGATAAATCAATAAATCCTGAAATTATTCATTTCGTCGGCTACAGGAAGTACCTGATCAGCGAACGATATTGAAGACGCTAAGTGTAAATTAAAAGCGCAAGGTTTACAACGCCATAGAACATCTTGCATTTGGTGGCTGTTCAATGTCGTAAGTATAAGGTGAATTTAAAATCCATTCGGGTTCTAGTTTAGAAGATCATGTATAAAGAATGTTTTATTCATGATGTGGTTCAAAATACTCAACAGCGAAAAGCAAACAGATTCCATTGGGTTTTGTTTTGAAAAGCTTTGTCGCTTTAGTAATAGACTTGAATTTTTGCCTTAATACCAATTTGTTTTCGGGGTTTTCGGGCCAAGTGTCAGTTTCATTTCAAACACAGTTCACAGTTCCAACAAGATTGAAAACTGGCTCCACAAATTTCCCACAAAACCTGGAATTTATCTTAATGGTTTTATTCCATGACCATTATCTATAGCAATAACCATTCCGTTCACACTTCTCTCAGCGTTCCATTATCGTTAGCAAACAAGCTTTATCTGGTTTATTAAGCCTCCCACTCCATATACCATATCATACCCAAGGTACACGTACAATCAAGATACAAATATTTCCCCCAAAAAAACAAGCTGCTAAATTTCGCACGCTTCGCTCTGAAAAAGGCATTTAAGCACGCGGCGGCGGATGATTTGGAGAAAAAAAAGCGAGACCAAATCAAGCTAAAAGTAGCTACGCACATTCGCTAGCTCAAAGGGAAGTGTGAATTATCCTGCCTCAAAGTATTTAATGCGCTTTACACATGGCAACAAACAAAAACAAACACACAGACAGACAAGAACAGCAATTGAAAGGCAAGAAAATGTTAAAAATAGCCGCAAAAAGGAAAGGCCAAAGAAGTGGAAAAGCAGATCATTACTCATAAAAACAAACAACAGCAGCGAATGGTGCTGCAGCCTCTGCCTCAGCCGCTGATGATGATGATGATGGAAAAGTATTGGGTGTTGGTGGAAAATTAATTATACAATGTGAAAATGCGCTGAAATATCATCCAAGTCAAAGGTCGGGTTATTAAACGGTATTGAAAATATAACCAGGCATTATAAATTACTTGAAAACTGGTTTTCCTTCCACTTCTTCTTTTTCCACTTCAACTGAAGCCAAAGCGAGATCATTTCTACCTGCTGGCTGAGTGGATGAAGCGGGCAGGTAGAGAGACAGCTATGCGGGTTGCCTAACAGGGTGACTTGTTGAGCAAAAAAAAAAGAAACAGGACCTCCTGCTGATGCACTGATGGTGGTTGAAATTGTTGTAGTAGGTACGCAACAGGATATGCATTTTTGTATTCGCTTTAATAGGCGAGAGAGAAAGAGAGAGAGTTGTTTTTTTTTTTTAACAAATTCGAGTTCAAATGAAGACATAAAAAAACAGTTGACCTACTACAAAAGATATTGCGAAGACGAGGGAGAGTTTAGGAACGAAAATTCCAATAAAAATAAACATTTCTTATTGGAATATTTGAGATTTAAGAAGTTTTTTTATTTTGAAACTTCAGGTTCAGCATTCCAGCAGGTGTTTTACAGGACTGCCTCCGTACATTTACTTCTTACTCCATTTTAGTTCAATTTGAGAATTAAATTCAGTACTTTATTAATTCACTAGTTGTCAGTTTAGTCAGGCACTTGTATGACACTTTCAATATTTACAGACAATTTTAGTCACAAATTTTCGTTTATAGGGAAATGACGTCGGGGTAAGCTTTGTAAGAGGAACAACAGGAACTTTTGTCTATTACGCGAAATAGCGACAAGAATTCTCCCTAAAAATTTAAAGTGTCATTTCAGTCTCATCAAGATGATTATCTGAATAATCATATATATCAATTGGTTTGTTTGGTTGGCTTTTAAGCAAATTGGTACATTTTTTTAACATTTTATCAAAAAATTACGCACTGCCTAAGGCTGCCTTCACACTGTTCGACACATAAGACATAAACCAAATCGTTAACTTTTAACACCGGAAATTCTTAATTTCCACGGGTCGCAAAAGAATTTCTCGTGAAAAAGTTGATATTCTGCAAATTCTTAACAGAGTCTACTATGCCTCTGCTATAAACACAATAACACAAAGAAACCTTGAGTTTATTTTCGAGCCCGCGAACTGACAAACAACAACACCTCATATAACTTATTTTGTGTGCTATTTTAATAATTTTTATATTGGAAAAAAAGGAATAACACATTAATTGTTCTTATCATTTTGCCGTTTTACAATCTGCAGTATGAGCGCTCCAATTGAACGTCTGTAATTGCCCCTTCCGACATTTTTTGTGTGACTTTACCATGAAACGCTCTAGATAATGCCATTAGGCGAAGTTTTCTACCGAGTTCTTTTTTAGATATGCCCATTTTCAATTTGATGTTTCTGTTCCTCTTGCGCGAACAAATTAGAATCGCAACCTATTTTCGTCCCAAAAAAGAAGGGTTTACACCACTCAAAGCTACTATATTTTTTTTAACACAACGTAAGAATTTTTTCCCGGTGAGTCTAAACGAAATATAAAACACTGATCTTCATAGTGCGCCCTTTTTTATATTTATTTATAAATTCCACAAGGCAACAAATGTAGCCCTTTTTTAGTATATTAAAGCGTTTGAGGTAATTCTACTGATTCTGCTGAACACGCATCTGTTTTCGTCTTTAATCCATCACGTCTCGATTTTTAGTAATTTAAGCTTAAAGTTGGTTATAATGCCTATTTGAACCCCTTTATTGTAAGTTTTTTTGGGGAATCTTTTGTTTTGTTTCACATTAATATTTTCCGAAAGAACTACAACTTAAATTTGAAATAAACAATTCTAGGATTTTGAGTAGGGAGTGAAATTATAAAATTTTGTATTGCCCAAAAGTAATGTAAAATGTTCAATTGGCTGTACTGCTCCTCCAACGGGGCCAGTCCAAGCCTTCTCACAATCTCTTGGAGTGTGTGCTTTAAATTTTTCACACAAGAGAAAGGGAAAAAAAAAAAAAATCACAGGGGGGGTAGTTGGGGGGGTGAATTTATTTAAAAAATTTTCCAATTAACACAAAACTAAAATAGGAAATTTTCCCAAAAATCAGGCATTAATTAATAACTTAAAAACTAAGCAAGATATTGCGGTCTAGTTTTTTGCTTTAGGTTATGTATACCGTTGGGCTATATGTGCGAAAAAGAGGGCGTGGTAGCACTTCACCCCGCCTCAAAAAAAATTTTTACAAAAAAAAAATTTTTTCTTGCTATTTTAAATAAGAATGTATGTACATTTATTGACGCGTAATAAGAAACATATTTTTCGCCCGCAAACTTTATGGAATTTCGGGTATCCTGAAAAAAAAGTGCGGCTCATTTATTTTTTGGGATTTCTGTTCTGTTCTTACTGTCATTTCTAACTGCGAAATACTCCACTTTAAAGGCAAGGCGTCGTCGACAGAAGACCGGAAAGGGTTCTTGATTGGGTGTGACACTAAATTTCGGATCATTTTTGCCTTTTAAGGACTTATATAAACTATCTTAAGAACTGCTGCATGGTCAGCTTGTCGTTTTTTACTTTTTACGAGCAGCTGTGCTTGCTTCTTGTACCAAGTTATCTCCAGCAGCTTGTTTCCTACGACCTCTAATACGTTTTAGCGTAAATGACCATCTGGAACGACACTCTGGGTTCATGTGCTTCTCAATGGCTAAGAATTGATTTTCTGCGTTCAAATTGTTGCATTATTCGGTTAAATTTCCGCGATTCATCGCCAGAATTGCACAAAACATCCTTCCTTATTTCTTTTAAATATCTTTCATATGCGACTGAAAGACTTTGACCCAACCCCTCTCTAAAGAAATGAAGAATAACATCTTCTCGACTCGTCAAATTTTTTCATTTGGCATGCAAGTAGGCATTGGAGAAAATGAGGTTGAGTCCTAAAAAAGGGAAATTTTGCAAAGAATTGCACATAATTGCGGTTGAGAAAAAGTGAAACAGAAGCTGAATTGATAGCTCTAAAAGGTGGTAAAAGTCACAGCTCTAACAAATCTAAACAAAATTTGGTAGGGCTTTGCAAAGTTGAATTTTCTTCCCAAATTTTTTTTTTTGGGATGAATCACGAATACCCTCAACTTCAGGGACGCCACGATTAATTTCTACAGATCAAAGGCACTAAAACATAGTACATACCACAACGAGTAGATTCCATCAAAAAATATTCTACAAAACTTTCTGTTTTTATTGATATTTGGCCATTACAAATTGCTGCAAAAAAAACATACATTTAACATTGAACTGTCATTCGTTAGCATAACCTGACTTTAGCAGCTGCTCAGTTAACAGTGCTCTGTTAAATCAAAATTCGTGGTACGTAACATTGAAGACTGATGTATTTGTGAACTAATGAGGCAAAAAAATTTAAGTTTTGAGCACTTTTGGAAAAGGGGTTTATGCCTAATAAATGGCAAAATTTCCTAAAGTGCATTCGAATATCGAATATTTTTGTCTGAATTGCTAAGACAAGGACAAAAAAAAATAGGAATAAAATTAAAGGAAAATAAAATTTGGAGCGAAAAATAAGGAAATCAAAATAAGAAAAACATTCAGAGTACCAAAAATTTACGAAAAATCTAGTTCATTAGCATTAGAAAAAAATAACTTTGATTTTAAAATGGTGGATTTTATTTGTTCGACCAACAGATGTAATTACTGTTCGCGTGATCATTTTAAATATATTTGATTTTGGATTTTCCCAAATGTTGCCTTCCCCAACTTTTTTTCTCATTTTTGTTTTTTCTAATTACAAGTTTCTTAATTTTGTTTTCCGGATTGTTGTATTCTTAGTATTAATTGTCAAAATTCTTATAAGGAATCGTATTTTGTATTGAATTCTAATTTGAATTGAATGGGATCTAATTCTTCGACTTAGGCGTAATCCTCCACTAACACAATACAATAATGCCTACGATTTTTCCAATCCTCACAAAATGTCAAAGTGTCCAGTACAAAACACGACTTTTTACGGCAACTCTATAATCGATTCAAATCAGTGTTCCCCAATTTAAAAGCACAATATATGTATCACAAAAAAATGTCTGTCTTGCATGCAGTATAGAAAAAAACATTTTTGAGATTCGACATTCCCTAGCTCTAGCGATCTATCTAATAAGATATGTTTAGTGTTATAGCTTTCTTTTGTCTTCGCCAGAGTCGAAATAGCATTTTTTAACCCTTTGTTTAAACCTAAATAAAAAAGATCCAAAGTATTCGAAGCATTTTTTTTCAAACTTTTGATATCGTTAAACATAAAATAGAACCAAACCGAAAACTGTGTTAAGAATGGTTGTTTTATTTAATGAACTTTTAAATTTTTAATTTTGTTATATTTTGGAATTTGCCAAGCTTCTTTCGACCTGACAGATTTTGAGTGGATGTTGTTCACGGAAACGGAATCTATTCACTCAGAATCGGTCAATTTATCAGAGTTCTTGGTCGATCGGGATAGAATTTACACCATTTTGTACTTAAGATTCCAAGTATTGTCTGCTATGTTAGGTACTTAAATTAAGTATGAATCAACCAAGAATCGCAAATCAACTGTTGATGATATTCAAATGAGAACAAACGTTCTTGATTCCAAAAGTTTTTTTTACTAACAGTAAGCCGATAAATTTAAGAAAAGCGCGTTCTTAGTTCAAGCACAAAGTATCAAAATAGCTCCAAAGACTGTGCAACGAAAAAAACAAGTATTTACAAACGAATCTCTTTTTCAAATTCCCTCCTAGTTTAAACATTTTTTTTGTAAAGTGAGGGTAGATTTGTGACCTGGACTGACCTTATTTTATTCAATACAGAGGTATATTTCGAAGAACGAATTGGGAATAACTTTAGAATTTAATGGGCTTAAGCCAAGAACATTATTGGGGTTGACTTTAGAATTTATTAGACTTTTATGAAGAACATTTTCCACTTATTTTAAGAGTAAATCGGGTCTCACTAAAAACCATTACACAAAAAAGGTGATTAATAAGATTTTAGAGCTCAAACCAGTCTTACATTAAGTGTTTCGGGATTGAAAAAATCGTACTTGAAATAAGAATTTTGATCTTAAATCAATTATTTTCGTTCCTACCGTACAAAGTCCTTTTTTACCTAAGGAAAATATTCCTAATATTTTAGTTATACCAAAAAAAAACGTTAATTTTATTCTTTGAAAATTTTCGAACTAATTTTAGACTTTATAATGTTCACAATTATATATAGGGACTTATGATATTATTTATGTGAAAGGATTTCAAATATTGCGATCATTATATAGACAAAAAAGATCTAATATTAGCCCTATCCTTAATAATATCAAATGTCTCATCCCAAAGGGCTCGATCATATCATCTTGATATTTTTTTTCGATGAAGGATTTTTTCATACGTTTTGATTGAAAACTCATAATGTGGCTTAAGACTTGAAAAACTCTACAATTCTGTTCACTCAGAATATTCAACTTTTTTTGATCCATTTGGGATCTTTTTTTCATATCCCTTGGACAATTTTCAGATACATTGGATGAAAATCTAAGATCAATCTGACATTAAATGTATTTTATTAATTTTTTTTTTTAACTATCCAGTCCAAATGGATAACGAAATTTCCCAATAGATCATTAACAAATATCCTTGATTTCTCACTTTTAATTTAACTAACTTTTCACTTCTTTCGAACATCGTAATAGTATTTTCTTTTCAGCCGTACTCACCTTTCCGCCAACTTTCAGTTCATAGCCCATTCCCAGCGGTGTCTTTAGCTGAACCGGACAAACGAAACCAATATTTCGATGTGGACTCTCCACACCAGTTTGATGCTTCCGTGTGGTAACTCGGGGTGCACTACGCGTAGGTGCCGGTGTGGATGAGGTGGTATTCTCGGCGACACACAAATCCTCGCCACCATGGACGGGGAATTTGGTGCATTCCAAATTCTCGGGCCAATTGAAATTGTAGGTTTTCATTAGTTTTTCACAAACGCGCGCGGATTCACACAACGATCGACAGGGCGGAATGGGACGTTCCAGTATCGTGCACACCGGCACATACAGGGAGCAGAGAAAGAGCTGCAGATCGTCGGAGCAACCAATTTTCACCAGCGGAGCAAACTGATGGACTTCCAGGCCAGCTTCCTCTTGTTTCGTATGACCAATCAGATTTGGCATAATGGTCATATTGTAGGGAATATTTTTGCAAATGGAAATGGTGATGGGTTCACAGCGATTGTGATGCGGAAAGCCATCCAGGGAGGTGGCCGACGAAGTGCCACCTAATTCGGAGGCAGAGCTGGCCATTAGAGAGCCGCCGCTGCGATAATAGGGACTGGCGTCCAGAGGACTTTGGTCATAACGTTGAACCCCAAGGATGAGGGAGGGTAAAAGCAGGAAAATTTGTAGCCACATTTTAAGAATTTGCATTTTGCTTCTGACTTTGTGATTTGGGATTTATGAGCTGGTGTGATTTTTTATTTAAATTTTAATTGGCTTTGCTTTTTTATTTCTTAGTTGACACACATATTTGCTCTTCAGATTTACACTTGGCGGAGTTAGAATAATATTTGATTTTTGATTTTTGAGCAACTCCCACTCCAAAGCACTTAACACATTTGTAAAGAATTTGCCTGCGACAAACACATTTTTCTCATTTGTTATCACTTTTTACGCTTCTTTCTTTTTATTTGTTTCACTTCTTTGGCCTTTCTGTTTGCCGGCGAACCGACGGACAACAACAAACGTTTTATTACGTTAAAAATTGCGCGCAAAAATTAACGCTACGTCGACGTACCGAAAATTCAACCGTGAGCACAACCGCATGGCAGGGCATACGCTGACAAACTGAAGACTGAAGCAGCAAGCTAGTTCGTGTTTCTGGTTTTCGTGAGCGAGACTTGCTGAATATGAGTGCCTGTGCTCTCTTCAGCAGTGCGTTTCCTGAGAGTGCGGGGAGGCCCGACCTTGAATTCGTTCACTCAAATGCATTTCTTGCGGGGGAGCACTAGCTCGCTCTCTCTCGCTTACGCGCTCTCTCGCCGTGTAAAAACAGGGTTGTTAAACCATTTGTTTTGGATGCTGTAAACCGCTTTTCGGTTTTTGCTTCTTGGCGGCAAAACGCTGGCAGCGTCTGCACGGTCGCCTCCTGTTGATTAGGTCGTCGGCATTAAGAAATATCAACAAATGGTTCAGTTTTCCAAGTTCAAAGAATTAATTAGAATTTTAAATAGATTTTGATAGTGGGAGAAATGAAGGAGTGAGTGAGGTTACAGAAGCCATCAGCTGAAGATAAGTTGTATGTTGGGAGATACATTTCAATTTCAACTATTTAGTGAAAGATTTATTAAATGAGATCGATACTCGGTGCTCGATACTCACGCTCGGTACTCAGTAATCGATACCCTGCAATTGAGATGCTCAAAACTCGATATTCAGTACTTGGTACTCGATACTCAGTATTCGATACTTTGAATCAGATACTAGGTACTCGATACTTAGGCCAATAGGCGAGATTCTATACTCAAAGCTCGATACTAAAACCTTGATACTCAGTACTCGATACTCAGAACTCGATACTTTGTACTCAATACTTGGGACAAGATACTAGGTACTCGATACTTAGGCCAATAGGCGATATTCTATACTTAGAGCTCGATACTCAAAACTTGGTACTCAGTACTCGATACTCAGAGCTCCATACTCAGTACTCGCTACTTAGGACTAGATACTAGGTACTCGATACTTAGGCCAATAAGCGATATTCTATACGCAGAACTCGAAACTCAAAACTTGATACTCAGAACTCTATACTCAGAACTCGATACTTTGTACACAATACCTAGAACTAGATACTAGGTACTCGATACTTAGACCAATAGGCGATATTCCATACTTAGAGCTCGATACTCAAAACATATAGAACTCGATACTCGAGCATAGTACTCGCTACTTACGACTAAATACTAGGTACTCGATACTTAGGCCAATAGCGATATTCTATACGAGAACTCGGAACTCAAAACTTGATAAGACTCAATACTCAGAACTCTATACTCAGAGCTCCATACTCAGTACTCCCTACTTAGGTACTCAATACTTAGGCCAACTCTATATTCAGTACTCGATACTCAGAACTCGATACTCAGTTCTCGATACTTAGAACACGACGCGCTATACTCGTTATTCATTACTCGATACTCAGAGCTTGGTACTCTGTATTCAGAGCATATAAAGGATGGTCCATTTAAAAATTGGAATTTAATTTTGCCATAAAAAACGGCTCGATATTTTTCAAAGGTTGAACATTTATTGGAAAGGTTGGTTCATTTATTTATCAAAAACAATTTCGGTCAAATGAACACCACGGCCGACTTGGCAATGTTTTCGGTCGAGCACCCCGACAAGTACGTACACGGGTTGGTTTATCCACCAACATTACAGTTTCACGAGCTCGCTTCACGAATTGATCCACAAATTCAGTGTTGTGTTGTAAAGTGTTTATTTTTTCAAATTTCGCACAGTTTGAGTCGAGACTCACCACTTTGGAAATATGATTTTAATATTTACCAACTTTCTTCAAGCAATGTCAAAGTTTTTACTAAATACACTAGTTTACAGCATTTCCGATTCCAACTATTTTGACAGTCATTTCATATGTAAATCCCTTCGCTGAGTCCAAAAATGCAGTCCCAATATTTTTTAGTGGGGGCCGTTTTCGAGAAATCGCGGAAAAGCTAGTTTTTAGTTTCTGAAAAAGTACCTTGAGAAAAATGTGTATATCTTCAGTATTTGTTCATTCATTATGAAATGGTAATGCTTTCTTGGAAGGTAATTGAACGCCCTATCATTCATTCACTACACCACTTCTTAGCCCGGTGCTTGACTTCAGGCGTTATAAAGGCTTTTTTCGGCAACTTTGCATTCAATTGATAATTTTTTTTAAAAAAAAAGCTAGATTTAAGTGCGATTTTCACCACGAAAAAATTGTGTAAAATTAATTTTATTGCTGGTCATCAAAGAATTACCTTTTACCTTTACCTTTAGCTTTTGGGTTTCTCGATAACGGCCCCACTAAAAAAATCGTGATATGGATTTTTGGACTCAGCGGTGGGAATTACATAAGAAATTTCTACCAAACGATCGGGATCGCAAAATTTTTATTATTTTGTAAACTAGTGATATTAGTCGCTTTCCGAATTAAATTTGTCGATTTTAAAGTCAAATAATGAATAGAAAATATGTACTTCTATGAAAAATAACGAAATTCGCTATATACAAAATCTTTGTATATTCTTGTAAATTCATTACATCCCTCTGAAAATAGTCCCCATTGGATGCAATACACACGTGTCAACGTTTTTTGCAATTCAAAAAAACATGCTCAAAAGTTTTCTTTTCTATGATTAGAAAATTAAAAAAGTTATTTCACAATTAAAGCTTAATATAAACCGCGACAAAGCACTCCATATAAAACGAACTCACAAAACAAAGGCCTTTGGTGTCCAAAGTTTTGTGAGTTATTTTATATGGAATTTTTTGTTTTGGCAGTTCCTTTGTTGACTAAGCTTTAATTGTGAAATAATGGATACATAATTTTTTGGAATACTAGTTCCAACTTTCTGAAAGTGTAGGATTTTGCGTTAGATAAAAGTGCACACATTTTGAGGTGTTCCAAAGATAGATGTCGTTTTTGACTTCTTAAAAATAAATGTAAGCTAGTTAGCCAAGCAATTGGTCATTGATCTAAACCAGCGATGGGCGGAAAGGGCTCTGCAGCTGCAACATTTTTGTATACTTCATATGCTTTCGATCAGCGCCTGCTTCTTGTTCTTGTTTAGAAAAATAACGGGCCGGACTGCGAGGAACAGGCGGGCCATGCGATTGCCCACCGCTGATCTAAATCATTGATAATCTGAAGGCGCATTATCTGGGGCGGCGGTGGGCAGCAAAAATAACAGAAAGGGTACAACAACATGCTTATTTTTATCATTTGCTTTCGGTCACCGCGATGCAGCGTGTGTTTGTTGTAATATCTATTGCGACGTGGGCTTAGGTAACGGGCCGGGTTGCGCGGGTAAGAAGGGCTATAAGACTGCCCACGGGTCAGAATTCAAATTTTATGTATTGTTTGTTGCAAAATACATAATTTTGCTATTGTGGTCGGTTGTCGGTTAATCATATGGCTCAATCGCAAAAATTGCTGTTGGAGGAGCTCACTTGTAATGGTTTCGTTTGTTGTTCCCACCCAGTTGATACCACGAGATGGTTGTCTTGGACGTTACTAAACTTCCTTGTCAAATGTGTCACTTTTTGTCGTCCGGCTTCTTCCAGCAACTGGGTGTTCGGAAATTTCAGCCGTTACTTCTAATCAAAGATTTTTTAAAACTTTTGTAGATATATATTGTCCAGTAAGGATATTCAATTTTTCAAAATATCTTTAAACAATTTTTGTACGATTGAGGGACCTGAATAACGTGGACTGTAAACGCATCCTACGGCGTAGAAAAACGTTCACCACGCAGTTTATTTTTGATATTTGAGAAAAAAAAAACATCATTGGGTGCTAAATCAGGGCTGTACGGCGAAAGAATCATCAATTCGACGATTAGGCAGGTTAAAAAGTCGCTTGAGTGATGTGTGAGAACTTGCATTGTCATGATATATTTGTCTTGGCGACCATTTGATTAATGCTATCGCCGCGCGAACAACTTTTGTGGGATTTGGCTTTTCTTGGAACATCCACACGGTCGATTGATGGGGTGTTTCCGACTCATGCCTCATATATCCATGATTCGTCACCTGTGACGATCTTATAAACGTCTTTCTTACTTGTTTTAAAATACCATTTTCATTATAAATGACTAGAATTTGCCCATAAGTATGCAATGAATGTTCCTGAAAATTTTCATTAGATTTTAAAACAAATAACTAACATTCTGTATTGTTTTTGCATTGCATACCTTTGGGCAGTAGACTTTTTGTCATTTCCAAATCAATGGCCCAACTGTAATATACTCTGTACCTGTCCAAATTTGAAAATAACTTATATTTTTAAGTGTGGCTCCATGTGCAAAGCGCTGCCCATGGCCCGATGGGAGAAATCAAACTTAATTTGTCTGCTTATATGTATTAAGAATTTTAAAGTCACCTTCTTATATCAGGGGTTGGCGCGTCACTATCTACTGTGCTTACAAAAGTGCTCAGCAGCAGCGTAGTCGCCTTACCAACTGTAATAGTTCGTCGCTGCGCGGCTTTCGCCAACAATACCGCAGAGCAAAATGAACTTCGCAACGCCCAAATGTGAAAGTGTTTTTTTGCCGGCCCCTGGTTTAAATGTTTTAAAATTCTTAACCCTTATGTGTATGTCGAACTTAAAAATATTTAAACCTATTTACATAGACATAATTAAGAATATTGCATTATGTGGACAAGCTTGTCATCAGTTACGACCAAAAGCCAAATGCTAATATCTCATGTTTGTATGTAACACACACACAACATTTTTGCTCTCAACTACCCCCTCGTTATCTATCATTATGTTTAATTTAATTCAATTTTCACACAAGAAAATATTCAATTTTACTTTTGGTTATCTAACAAGCTTCATCTGCATTTATCTTTTTCTCTTTTTAGAGCAATTTCATTTTAATTACATTAAATTATATATTCCAAAAAAGACAACAAAACAAGAAACACTTTCTAACAAAGCAAGTGGGAGAACGTCAAAGTTCGTTCACTTGTAAACATAAAATGAGCGTCCGACTGAAAACAACGGAAACCGTCGTCGTCGTCGACGACGACGACAACGTTGAGCAACAACAATGAGGAAAGAAGAAAAAAAAGTCTTTTTATGCGGCACAACTTTGGCGCTTTTTATTAAACAAGCCGACGAAGAGAAAGAGCAGAGTGTGGGGAAGGGCTGGGCGGTGGAGGGGCTTAAGGTGAAGGAGCATAAGAAGGAACATTGCCGGTGAAACCGGTAACACTTGTTTCGCCCAGAGAGTGAGAAAGAGAGTGAGAGCTGGAAATATGCTCGTATGTTAAACTTGGAGCGGGTCAGGCCTGATCGGGCCCGATGCAGGTGACAAAGACAAAAGTCTACTCTAATGTCATCATTATTGTCAATATAACAAGTTTATTGACTGTTTACTCCACCCCGCTCCCCGTGGGGGTCATTATAGGCGAAGTTTGTTCGAGCTGCTTCATCTTCATTTTATCTTTTTGCTTTCCTACTCCTCCTCCTTTTGCTAAGCTCAGATTAAACGCAAGTTAATGACTTAATTAAGTTCAAGTGCTGGCAAAAACTGTTGAATGAATGAGTGACTAAATGAATGAATGAGTCAATGCGAGTGGCCAGACAGAGATGGATAGTGCTGAAAATTGTCGCATTAGGCCTGGCTGCAGTAAATTGCCGCTGGAAATTAACTCGTGCAAATATGCCAAAGACACAAAACCCCATCAACTCACAGAACTCAGCACCCGAAGAATAATTGCCCCATAGATTTGCAGGAGGAGACACATAACGGCGAACGTTGAACGAATGAACAGAAAATTAGCTTAGGAAAAGTGGAGAACAATAAAAACTATAACGGTTATCGATCAGAGAGATTAAAGTTGAATGACATGGAAATGTGCATTTAGGTCCGATTTCTCATCTCATAATGTAACAAATAACAGAAATCAGCTTTGAGTAAATTTTAACTGTAGAACATAATTTTTGATGATTTTTGAATGAAATACCTACAGATAAAGAACTATTCAACCTAAAAAGCCCCTAATTTGCACTGAAAACTAGAAATTCTGCAATAAAATCCGTCCTAAGGCAATTCACGCTAAATTTTTGAAACACATTTTGAATAAAAATATTTATTTTTAGGTTTTATTATTTCAGAAAAAAATTGTTTCTAAATTTTAGAGCAATTTCATTAAATTTAAGATCGATTTTCTTATATATAGAAAAATAATTTTTGAGTATAGAATGTCATCAGCACTTTAAGTCAGAAACTTGAAATTACTTGGTTCAATTACAAAAAATAATTGGTTTTCGAATTTTTTAAGCAAGAATACAAACAGGCCCAACCATGAATTGAACCCTCTAAATTTTTAACCTCCTGAACCGGAATCCTAACCGGACCACCTATGTATATATGAAGAAAAGTTCGGATCAAGAATTCTTCTTCCTGTTCCAATCCCGTGTGGAACATAGGGCATCAACCTTTCCTCTCTTCTAACTCTCGATTCTAAGTATTTGTAGGTATACTCTCGTATACTCTCGAACTTGATACCCTATTGTTAGGACTCAATGCTCAGTACTGACCCCTTCATAATCAGTACCCACTACTTGATACTAAGTACTCGATTCTTTGTACTCGATACTAGGGATGTCGAATATTTCAAAAATATCTATATCGATATTTTTGGCGATATTGAAAAAGTATCATTTCGATATAAATATTTTTGCGTCAAAAACATCGATATTATCGATATTTTCGATATTTTTCAATAAAAGCCCGGATCTTAACAATGAACAGGTCTATTGAGGTAATTGAGGCGTCATTTAACGCGTAATAAGAACTACAATCTGACTGCGCTTCGAAACTTAAAAACTTCTGATTTCAACAATAATCGTTAGACAAAGATTTTAAGAAGACGCGTTGAGTTTTGTGCTCATCGGTCATTCGGCTTCTGGTGGCAGAAACCACACTTTTTATAGCCGATGCCAATCGTTCCGATGGCACGGAGCTTCCCGGTGTAATAAGATATGACAATGCCAAGTCAGAAAGCACTGGCAATGCGTCTTTCTCTGCAATCCAGAACTTAATAGGGTCCCGTTCCAGGGCAAACAACGGTAAATTAAAATACAGATCCAATAATTTATTCCCCTGTCCTGGTGATTGTTGAGTTAGCATCGGCTTGAAGACAAATAGAATCAATTGATCCATTTCTCACAAAATGAGCTGTAACCGTCAGATAGGCCCTGTTAGAGTTGGTAATGGTAACGGCATCGCAGGTGAATGCAAAACTATAGATTTGCTGAAACGCCTGTTTCACTTTATCCTTACAATTATCATACTTTTCTTCAATCAATTCTGTTACCTGTAAATAAAGACGAGATCATAAATTTTAATGATTTTACATATTACCCAAATAAAACACCTTGTCGTTGGCAAGTGGAGGTGGGGATGGATAGAGTATACTAATTAAAAATACACACCTTTGAGCGACTTGGCATTTTATACAAGGGCACGCATTTGCTCATAAGGTACATAAACCCTTCCTTTTCCACACAGCGGACAGGAAGATTGTCCTTGCATATCATACGTAACACAGCTTCCGATATTTCATTTGATTTACGTCCATTATCTGCAAACAGACACACGTACATTATTTGTTAAAAAAAATTCAATTATTTAGTTTCCATATTTACCTTTGAAGGCTCCCATATTCTTTATCGCATCCACTACTAATGTCTGGTTTGGTGGAATTTTCGTCTAAAAAAAATTCGAAGATTTTAAATAAAATTATAGATTTACATTAGAGCTTCCGGAGATTGAACAAGTCCGAGCCTGTTTATGCCCTTTTTATAGACTTACAAACATATGTATATACAAGCATGCACATATGTATTTATGTTCAATACCAGTACATTTAATGTGCAGCCGCAATATAAAAAATGCATAAATAGCCGCCAATTCCACACACGAAGAACACAAATTCCCAGAATTCAAAATGATATACATATACTTACATTTGCCGTTGATAAGTTGCATTTCTGCCAAGCATCTCCATGCTTTGCTTTTAAGTGCACCTTTATATTTGTTGAGTTGCCACTGGTCTTTACAACTTTATTGCACTGCGATTTCTGTGCATCAACTTTAATAAAATAACTTTTAAACATTTTGCCTTAAATGTCCAGCGCACACGAAACAGTTATTCACAACAGTGTGACCGAACGCTAAAACAAAAATATCCCCGAAAAATATCACCAAAAAATATTCGATATCCGATATATCGCCTCCGAAAAATATTCGATAATGATATTCTTAATTTTGGGCAAAAATATCGATATTTCGATATATCGATAATATTTTCGACAACCCTACTCGATACGCATTACTCGATAATCAGTACTCAGTACTATCAGCGGCTGACTTCTGCAAAGACATAGGCGTATTCATTTTGTAATTGCTAAATCAGCCGCTTTTACCATTGATTTTGAGTTGTTGGGGGGTGTGGGGGGGGGGGTGTTTGGTTGGGGTTGGGTGGTTGTGTAGTTTTGTTTGGAGGGTGGGGGGGGGGTTGTAGGAGTTATTTGGTTTTTTAAAGGAGATAAAAGTTAAATATTGATGGGATTTTGGGGGGGTTGGGGATGTATTGAGGAGATATTGGATAGATGTTAGTTTGGGGGGTTTGATATATTGGGTGGGTTTTGGGGGGGGGTAGGGATTTATTAAAGAGATATTTTAGGGAGATGAGGTGAGGTTTTTGGGGATTTTGGATATTGGGGTTGTTGGTGGAGGGGTTTTGGGGTTTGGGGGGGTTTGGGGGTGGGGGGGGGTTTTTTGGGTGGTGGGGGTTGGGGGGGGGATAGGGGGGGGATGGGGGGGTTATGGGTGGGTGTGGGGGGGGGAGGGGGTGGGGGGAGGGGTTTGGGGAGGGGGATTTTTGGGGTATTTTGGGGGGTTGGGTTGGGGTGGTGGGGGTTGGGGGGGTTTTTGGGGGTATTTATAGGATCAGATGGGCAATTAATGTGGGTGGGGTGTGGGGTATAGGGAGGGTTCTGGGGTAGTGAAGGATTTAGTGTGTAATCTGGTATGGATGTGGTGGGCGGGAAGTGGGGGTCGGAAGAGTGGCTGCCAAATGGTCAAATTGTGGATTCAGTGCGATAAATTATAAAGTTTAATTCATTTCCTTAATAAATTCCTGACTTAAATATTGAATCAGCTCGCGTCCTTCAACAATTTACAATCGGATTTATCCTTCTAAAAAGCTTCGCTCGTAGCGGGCGACCCATGACACCCTCTCATTTTTTTCCAATTTTTGGAAATATTAAAAAAATTCATTTCAAATTTTTATTACTTCCCTAAAATAACTTTCAAATCTAATCTTGTATCTAAATCGACCAATTTTGATGGATTTTCTGGAGAATCAATTGTAATCTTAAAATAAGAAAGGAATGTACTCTTTTTGCTCTAATGAATCCCAACAAAAAATGGGGTTAATAAACTTCAACTTCATGTACCCATTAAGCCAGTCGTGACATTCAACAGATTGAAGAGACTCGTAACGTGTTCTGTTTCTGTTTTGGCTTTGATTGATTGCCTCGAACGAGGCAATCTGATGCTGACCAACCCCCAAATACTCGGACTCACACCCACCCCCCAAACGCCACCCTGGGCCATTTTTCAAAAATTTAATTGAGCTTTTGGCCGTTGGCTGGTTTAAGTAAATAAATGCATTATTTATGAGGAATTTCCAATGGGAGCGCAGCAACAAGGCCTAGCTAAAACTTCTTTTTTTCAAATTTAAGGAGGGACAAAAGAGCCAGGGGCTGTGGCAAGCATGCTTAACTAGCAGCAAATGAGCTGTAAAAATTGTGCACGAGGCACCAACAAAATGTAAAGTTTTAATCAAGAAATTTACTTGGGGGCTTTTGGAGTCTCCCCTCAAAACTAAACTCCGCATTAGTAAAAGCTTTTACATCTAATTAGACTGAACTGAACACCCCGAAAGGTGGCGAGGGAAGCAGTTGGAAAACTTGACATTTCCATTTTGGTTTGCGGGTTGAAAGAAAGTTTTGAACTCTTCAGGGCTAAGGGGTTGTCAACTAACGCACTCAGATTTCTTCTGGCCGGTCAGACAAAAGTAAATACTTGTGAGTAACTGGAAAACCCTTTTTGGCTTAGAGTCCCTTTCGCATTAGACACACGCACTCACACACAGTCACACGTACTGTGCTTACCCTTTTTTTCCTACGTAATTTGGCTGACATGTTCTTGTTTATTTTTTGGCTTTGTGTAGAAGAAAACATGCGAAACATGTCTCAAGTTATGCCGGATTGATTTGTTTTTCTTTGTTTCTTTTTGTATTTTGTAGCTACAAATTAGATTGTTCCCTTGAATGGGGAACGGTCAGGGATTGTTTATGGAGGACAGAACAACAGGCAAACAACTTCTTAAGGGATTTAAGCCGACTAATTGGAGATATTACAGGAAAAACTGTATTTTGACTTTTAAACAAATTCTTTTCGTTTTAGCAGAGGTTGGAGCAACGAGAAGGAGGAATGACAAGTTAAGTACAGCAATGGGCATGTAATGACCCGTTATTCAGACCGTTATTCGGATTAAAAAGTAAGTGTCATTCTTGACGAACAACCTGTGCCAATCGTCCGGGCACTTTCAGCCGTTTCCCGCTAGATTTATTATCGATATGTTGTCAAATAGTCATGTATCAGCAATAAGATCAGCGGATTACGTCAAGAGCTTTGCCAAGTAGAAAGAGGTTTAAAACAGAGAACGAAATTTAAAAAAGAAATGGTTTACAAATGTCTGGAAATGGAATCAGTGTCTCTTTTTTGAACAGGTTCGAACTGGTTAGGAAACCCACTTTGAGCTGGGGAAATAAAAATGTTGCAAACGCGTCAAATACAGCGGTTAGCTGTATTAACAGGATGCTGAGCATTAGCGACGAGACATACCACAATGACATAATTTCCGAGATTAAAATTTTACTGAGAATAATAAAGGAGTATTATAAAAACCTTAATAGAGTAAAAAATGTAAAAGGACCAAAAGAGGATAGACATACCTTGAAAGTTCTCGTTTAGGTAAAAGATTCCCTTACCTATGTCCCGGAACTCTCAGAACGTTTTGCAAAATTCGACTGCTTTAACAAAAATATCAAACAAATAGTTCACAAACAAACAAGCACAATGGGACATGTATTCAACAAGACAAAGTCGAATATTGACAATGCTGACAAAAGTACTAAAATACACAAAATACCATGTAAAGGGGATTCAGCAAACGCGTTGAATTAACTATACATAGGAACAACAAAGTCAAAACTTAAAACAAGGATATCGCAACATAAATCCGATTACAAACTCCGATATCAAACGACCATACGACACACTGTATGGAGAGCGGACACTCACCGAATTTCGAAGAAACCATAATCTTGCAACAAGACAGCAACTACAGTAAACGCCTTACTCAAAAATAATACAAAACGGACACCGAAACATTAGGTTAGTATTGAACTCCGCATTAGGCGGTACAGACGTGTTAAATATTGTATGTTAAAAATGTTCAAAGGTTTTGTTTTTGAATGCATTGTTATAATGGGTGAATTGTTCTTTGTAGTGTCCCTGAAGACGGATGCCGATGTTGCATCCGAAATATAATGGAAACAAACAAAAACTGTGTTTTTGTTCTTGACCTCGAGCCGGCAAGCATCACATTCTAATATTACCAAACTAGACATAAAGCTCCAAGTTAAAAACTTTTAAGTAATGATTAGGAACCACTTTGTAATCGGCTTAAGCTTTTCTAACTGGGAAAATATTTAGCTGAATATACACCAAGCTACACAATACAATTCAAGATTATAACTTTAATAATTTGAATAATTTTTGAGCGGTTCAAACTCTTAAATCTTTCTGTGGAAATTTCCTGAATGTCGGCCCCGAATTTGACTTAAAAACAGTCCAACAACAGCAACAATTGAAAAACAACCCTAATCAGCAATCTCGCACACTCAAAATGTTCTTTTCGCGCTCTCTGTGTTTATTAAACCACCCACATCAAGACGAAAGTGGGACAACAGCCCAAAATTTTTTTCCAAGAGGTACTTTTAGCAAATGACGTCTTTCAGACGCACAAGAAATTGCCATGTTGCGAAGTCCCCACCTCCCCTACCCCTCCTCTTTTCCCTCTCTTTTATTTTTCTCCTCTTCAGGTAGTGTCAAAACTACAGGCGTCCGGATAAGCGAAGGGTGTGTGCCCGAGAGAGATTAGTTTATTGTTGTTGGTAAAAAAATTATGTAAAATATTTTAAAATTTTTTGTAAAACAACACTTCCCTTACTTTTTGGATCCAACCGGGTCGAAAACGGGAATATTTACAACAGAAAATCTTATAGGGTGACGGGTGGAGTAGTCACCACCTATTCTTTTTTTCTAACTACGTCATAAGATTTTTATCTATACCCCTCGCTATAAAACCAGTGTTTTTTTCTACGCAAACAATATATCTCAATTTGCGGAAAAAAAAAGGGGTGGGTATGTAAAAAAATCCCTTGATGAACATCGTCTATTATATTATTATCACTCAAATATTCTACATATTATTAATTATTTTTTGGACGACCGGTTTCTCTTCTTATTTTATATTATAGTAGCAGTCTAAATTTAATTCTTATAGTATTATTAGTATTAATTTATTTTCCATATTTGCTTGGCAAAAGCCGTTTGCACACTTATATAATATTAATAATATTACTTAGTACAGGGAGTATGTATAAGGAGTAAGGAGCTTAAATTATTTAATATATATTGTTAAAAATCCTCTGTGACAATTTTGAGCCTATATTTAAGGGCAGCAGAGAGATAAGCCGCAAGCGTAATCCAATTTTCTCCGTTGAGTCGATCTCTAGTTTTTTCCATTGTGAAGGACCTTTCTCCGAAATATTTTAATCGTAGTTCTCCCAGAATTGGGCATTCTGAGAGGAAATGGAAGGTATCCTCCCTGGCGCTCATGTTGCAAAGCGAGCACTTCTCGTCGCTTATGTGGGGTCTATAATTTAGTGGCAGCATCTCGGATCTCGCTTGAAATATTACTTTTATTGCATCCACCGTAAAGTCATCTCTAAAGTAATTGCTTTGTCCCAGGTTGAAGTTTAGGCCTTTATATAAAATCCGAGTTTCGCTCCGCCGGGCAGTGACCTCAAAGGCATTCCGCTGGGCTTCATCAACTCTTTCCAGTACAGTGTCGTGCGTTCTTCTCCATTCAGCTATTTCATCTATATCGCAAATCATACTATTAGCCTGGAAAATTTTGTGCCATTCTGCAAAGCACTGCGATTGGTCCCTCAGGATTTGCATAGCGACTAACTTAGGAAGCCTGCTCTGAGGTAGATCCATGATTTTTCTCATATATTTAAAATGTCTGTCCAGCGTATTGTGGTAGAGGGTAGGTAGACCAGTCTCAAGGTGTATCGCATATGATGGTGTGTTAATTGGCAGTTTAAATAGCTTCTTAATAAAATTACGTGCTAGTTTTTCCACACTATCGTATTCAGCATAGCCCCACACCTCTGCTGCATATAGCATAATTGATCTTGCCGTTGCCTCAAATAGCTTATACTTCGCACTTGGTTTTATGTCTTTTCTTGACATAAAACTTTTCCACGTGCTGTTGATTGCAATCCTTGCTTCTGATAATTTGTTCCGCAGATGTGTCTCAAACCGCATATTCTGTGTCAGTGTGACACCTAGATATTTATAATCCTTTACAGCTTCCAGCTCTGTCCCGTCGAGGTACCACTTCTCTGCTCTTGCAAGGCGCCCTCTGCCATCTCGAACCACCATGATTTTGGATTTCTCTGTGTTAATGATAAGGCTCCACTGTTTACAATACTCAGATACTTTGTCAATTGTATACTGCATCTCTTCCGCCTTCGGCCAGTATTACCATATCATCGGCGTACATCAGTGATTTACAATTGCTCCTCCGCTTAGGTAGTCATGTAGGTCTTCGATGAACAGTGCGAATAGCAACGGACTCAATAGACATCCTTGTTTTACTGCTCTGTTTGTCTCAAACCAGTCCGAGCATTTGTCTCCGTCCCATACTGTCGTCTTATTGTCGACGTATAGGCTTTTTATAACATGCAAGCATTTTCGACGAAATAATCCTAAAAAGCCAGTTTGTAAAAAAGGGCATTCCTGTTAATGTGTCGAAAGTTTAAACAAAACGACAAAAACTACCAAGAGAAGAAAATACGTTTCGAATCGGATGGTACCGCCGAGCAGATTCTTTTTGGTTCACCCAAGCAATTAGACGAGCTGATACAACAGAGGAGAACACCTTTACCATTGCGTTTTGAATGAGATTCCTCTATAATTTTCTGCTTGCGCTGGGTCCCCTTTCTTGTATATGGGGTATATGACATTTAGTCGGAAGGAAACTTAGTAAGAAAAACTCTTTTGTTTTTCATGCTATCTCTTCCAAAATTGTTACTGATCAAAATTATATGCTAGCACACTATACTGAGAAGTTTGATCCAAATCGGATGACTATAGCATATTGCTGCCATAGGAACGATCAGTCGAAAAACTAGTTTTGGTGAGAAAAACTTTTTTAATTTCAATGCAAACGTCTCCAAACCTCTTATTTATAAGTTTCTCATGCTTTTTCATAATTTCACCAAGCTTGATGAAAATCGGACAATTATATAGTATAGCTGCCATAGAAAAGATAGGCTCGAAAAAATTTCTGAGTAAGAAAAACCTTTGTTTTAGAATGATATCGACCCAACTAACATTGCTCAAAGCGAAAATGAAATTGTTGTGTGTAAACTTCGGTCAAGCCGAAGCTGTTCCTCTATTTTTTTTTTAATTTTAAACTCAATTAGTTAATTTTAATTCTTTAAATCACTTCAGCGTTTGCCTCCATCCATAAGCCCCTCCTAGAGCATAATTAATTGCATTTCAAAAATTTTACAACACACTCAGGCACCCTCTTCTTTGGCCTTTCCAACTGTTCTTTCTCGACTGCATTTTGCATTTGCGTTGAGTTGCGGAAATTTGCAATGCGCTTGGTCAGCGGCTGGCATCGGGCAGCAGGCAATGCACTTTGAGACTTGGTGGCGCCCTCTGGGCTTCCACCATACGCTGCGTATACGTGATAAATGGGCCTAACGTGGGCGTGGCCAGCACCAATGGCAAACGGAAATGTATGCGGTTCCACCTACGCGCGCGCCTAACGGAGGTCCCTCCTGGACTCAGCCAAGTTTTGTGGCCCGAGGGCGTTATTTATGCGATTTGGCTTACGACTTTTGGCGCTCACTATATGGCGGGGTCGTGGGGAAGTTGTTGTTTTGCGTCCCTGCGGGTGAAGATTTGATCAACTTTTCCGAGAGTGGAGGCAGCGCAACACAACGCAACACAACAAAAAAAAAAAGATTTTCCGCTTGTTGCTGCAACAGTTTCAACTTTGAACTGCATTTGATTTACATGCGAGGCGAGAATGTGGACGAGTTGGCCAGAGGAAGAGCAGTCGTCGACATGTTGGTTAATTGGGCGTTACAGGGTTTTTGGTGCAGCCTCAGTGCGCTGCCTTCATCGTCTATGTTTTTTGGCTTAATTGAATACATTGTTGGAGCGAGTTATGGGCAAATGATGTGGGACAGACGCAGAGGCGGAGAGAATTGGTGGACGAGCACAGGAAGTAACGAATTGGAGTTTCGAATTCAAGTTACAGTTGTGGTCAGATTGAAGAACTTTTTAGCAATTATTTTTAAAGTTTCTTTGAGGGAATCTATTTGTCCTTTTTTGTATTATTTGAATAAACAGTCTGTTATCTTGCTTTTTTCCACATCCTTTTAATAAATCACTTAACCCAGCCAACTTTCATCCTTTCTATACCAACTATAACTAAAAACACCCTTGGGACCTACAATCTAATCACTGCCTACCTTTACCCAATTAACAATCTTTCGCCT
This sequence comes from Lordiphosa stackelbergi, assembly GCA_018904235.1. Lineage (NCBI taxonomy): Eukaryota > Metazoa > Arthropoda > Insecta > Diptera > Drosophilidae > Lordiphosa > Lordiphosa stackelbergi. The sequence continues at coordinate 63,282 of JAEIFU010000722.1, read as the reverse complement.
CCCTTAGGCCAAACCTCACCTGACCATTACTCAACTTAACCCTTGAGCCGGACCCTTCTTCAATTAGATTAAACTCATTTGCCTCTCTAATTCGCTGCTCGTAAGCTCGTAAACTAAGTCAACAATGCTTTTTTTTCCTCTCTCTCTTCTGAAAATTTGCCCAGCTAATTTATAGCCCAGATTTGCGCTTTATTTTTTGATGCATTTGCCTCCCTCTAGGGAAAGGGACTAACCGCAGCTGGAGCTGATAAAAAATGCTGTAAAACGGATGCGGAAGTCCGGCCGCCAGCTTTACCCTCCCAAAACCCACCCCTTCCTAAGCTCGCAACAAATTAAATATGGCGGCAACATATCGTCTGGAAAAATGTGCAGACCAAAACAAACTAACAACAAAAATTTTGGGGGAAAACCCTTCTGAAGCCGGCCAAAAACTTTCGGCAAGGGTCAAAACGTGTGCAGACTGTAAAATTAACGCCACCTTTGGCCAAAAGCTGGCCTGCGAAAGCGAAAAAAAAAAAAAAAAAAAACAAAAGCGTGCAGAAAAAGTCAAACAAAAGTTTAGGTTAGAGGTTCACCCACCAAAGGGTAACCGGCTGCGCCAGCTGCTCCACATGCCCCAAAACATCAAACAGTGACTCGTGGCAAAGGGGAGCTAATGCCTGCCATAATAAGGTAAAGGCTTGGCACGGAAATGGCCAAACCATATAAAAAAAATGTAAACAACATGGCAAAAATCGAATGCAGAAGAATATGAGATGCTCTGTCCCGGGGAGAAAATTGTATAAATTTGTGTCTTTTTCTTGAAAAGTTCGAAAAATAAAATTTTTTGATTCAAGATTTAGAAAATTGTATAGTAACCCAATTAAGTGGAGTAAATTTGCTCATAATGTAAATTTTATTAATTTCAAGCCCTGGATATAATTAATGTGATAGTGGCGTAGCGTGTGGTTATGCCGCCCGGGGCGGAAGTCGACTTTGCCGCCCCCTCCTTCTTGAATCGCTCTCACATTTTAAACTTCTTTCTAAAATTAAGTTATTCTTATTCTTTGTATAAAAACTTCTCTGTAACATGAAGGGACGTACGCAGGATTTGATTAGGGATGACAAAGACCTAAATTGTTCGAGGTGTATTATTTTGCTGAAGTTGCTATCATAAACACTGTTAAGTATTATTGGGAAAAATTCTTTAACTGTGGGATATATAAAGAAGAATGCGCCGCAGGCGAAAATTTTTCGCAAATGCCGCGGAATCGTTTTTTACATACCTCCTTAACCAAAATTTAAATTAAAATTGACTTCGATGGACCGAAACAAAAATTATTTCAAGGTCGAACATAGTTTTCTGGTTTGAGATCAAATGCGTTTCGAATTAGCTTTCATTGTAGTCTGCCTGCAGAGGTTTTAACTGGTGGCTGATATTATTGGACGAGTTGGACTACGTTTTTTGGAAACATAACATAACCTAAACTGTGGAAGTCAATCCGTTCGAGTTCAGTGGCAAAGATGCTTAAGCTTAGAAAGAGAACATGAGATGGTCCTGCTTATTGTACGCCATTATGACCTAAGAAATCGAAAGTAGTCCACTATGGTATTGTAAACCCCAAAAAATTCGGAAAATATCGCGAAAATGATGGAGCGCGAACTATGACTAATTAACGTGAAAATATTATTTGGTGTTTGTTTGTGTTCTTTTTCCATGTAACAAAGGATTAAATAACTCATTGTATTGATTAAAACTTTTAATTTAAAAGGTATATCTGAAAACAACTTTCTGATTTTGCTCAAAGGTAGACATTTTTGGTTTTTAATATGGAAAATGTGGTTATTTTTTTAATTATTGTTCAGTTGACACAACATTTGTTTCATAAGAAATTTTCAAAGCATACTACAAATCAGCGCCCCCCTGTATACGCCATAACATAACATAATCAATCGGGCCTGTTCTCAATTCCACTTCGGTTTTCTTATAAACGTTTGTACGTTGAACTTTATGTTAATAAGATTGTATGGAAAGTGACATTTAAATCTACGGTTACTAGATCCGCTTTCAGTAAAAGTTGAATTGCTCAAGCAGTTGAAACCGTCAGCTCAATGCCAAGTAGATTCAATTCGTAACCACAGATTTCCTTTACAACTTTCATTCAAATTTGTAAAGTAAACTGGCCAATTCAAACGTTTATACGAAAACCGAAGTGGAATTGAGAACAGACCTGAATATATTGGAAGGGCTTGATAGGAAGAAGCAGGATGAAATAGTTGAATATATGAAATCCCCAACATCTTTGATGAAGTCAAACACAAGGTCTAAAAACTGCAGCATTTTTGACTCCGTCCATTGTAGACCGCTAATCTTTAATACCTTTAAACAGACTCGTAAGCTTTCAAAAATGCACTCAAGAAAAATTTATTTTTTACTAGATCTTGAAGTGCAGAATCTTGCAACGTTCCCCATGTTGAAATAACAACAGATTCTAAATAACCTTCAGGAATACCACTATGTATTAATTTAAGAGAATAGTCAATATATTTTTTGAAATTATTTTGCCGCCCCAAAACTTGCAGCCCCTGAAACTCGGCGCCACCCGAATTTGCCGCCCTTTTTTCTACAAATGTGAAACGGTCACACTGCGCTGATTTGGGAATTTTAGGGATTTTTGATATATGATAAATGCAATGTAGAAATCATGGCCAATGCAAAAACTTTCCTTTGGTTTCCAAATTACTTATATCGATGATTTTGGGTGGTAAAGTAAGGAGAGGAACGGGCTTTCCCATGGGTATGGAAAGAGAATTATAGTTTGTCTGAGTTCGACTGAGGGAAGAGCTATCGAAATTTTCAAAGCTTTCCGAATCCTTTTTTATATGGAGTTCTCTGAAGCCCAACTGATCTTAAAGCCGAGGCCTCAACACAGTTTCTTTGCCTCATTCGGTGAAGGTTTTTAAATAGTTTCTAGATTAAGATTTAACGTTTTTAGTTATTTTTATCCAGAGAAATGCACATAAAAACGATTTAAAGTCACAACAAAAAAAAGGTGCTTGGTTGAGTTGATGCAAATTTTAAAACATCTGTGCAGCATACGCTTAGACCAGGAGAATGCAACGTTCACGCCGTAAATGATGAAAAAGAAATAAACAAGAATGAAAGAGTGGGTGAAATTAGTTTGATTTATTCTGATTAAAATTATAATTAGATTTTATTCTCAGAAGACATTGCAATTTCTGAAATTAATATATTTATTTGCCTTCATTTGTTGTCACAGTTTGCTATTCGTTTCGCGGAAGCTTTGGATGGGAAACCAACCCACTTATTGAGAAAGAGATTAAATAAATTTTCCCCTAAAAACTGAATCTTCGCTCTGCATCCCTGGCATTGGGACACCGTCCACTGTTCCTCCGTCGACTGACTGCACAATAATGTCAATGGGCGTGCTTTTACGTTTTCATTTTCATAATTCTCATTCAGTATTTCCCGTGTAGAGCAAATCAAACAATGAAAAGAACAAAAATTTTAATTGTTTGGCATCATCCCAGGGCATCAACTCTAATCAAAATTGCTGTGCACACACATTCAGCATATTTCACACATCGTGGGCCCCCACCCCGCCACCCTCTACGCGCACTAAGAATAATGTGCGACACGTTCGAGCATATAAACCGAATTAAGTATACGCCACCGCGTTTGCCAGCTCTATAGATTCGACTTTAGGTAAGTCTGCCATTTGGGGAGAGAGCGAACGCATCTTTAAATGAAATAAAAGTGGCAAAAACTTTTATGGCCAAGAAAAGCCAAACCGGTCTAAGTGAATTTGCCAATGATAAATTTTTGCCTGAGGTCAGGTTTTCTACTCGAAGGACCAGCTTCTCGGGAAATTTGCATAAATTGGCAAGCTCAAATTTCCAAATTATTAAATATTTTTTTTTAAATAAATCACAAAATTTTTTGACCAAAATGCCGGGTATGCGCTTCGTGGTCAAAGCCGAGTTCAGTGTGTCAAAAGTACAACTTCGGGTCAAGGAACCGAACTTCCTAAAGAGAGCAAAGTGCTGACTTAAGAGCGCGCCTGGGCAAAGTACAAAAACTCAAGAGAGCATAGAGTGAAAAGTCACTGAGCTGAACTCATTACTCACTCCATATAGAGCCATTTAACCACACAGCGGAAGCGAAAGAAAACATTGCTAAGGTTTGAAACTTGACTAAGGTGAAATTGAACAACTTTTCAACACACACGCCGTGGGGAGTTGTAGCTTAAAGAGGCAAAATATTTGCGTTAGGGGAATTTGCATACTTAAGGGTGCTTTGTTAGCCCAGGCAATTCAAATCCTTTTACTTCCGCTTAACACAACAACAAAAACAACCACACCAGAAGACAGATAAGTCCAATAGCCAAGATTCACACCCCCGCCTCCTACAGGAAATGCGTGCGTGGCGTATGAAAAAAAATAAATATGATTACATATTGTGTGGCACAGGAAAAGGGTAAGGGTTGACTTTTAAGGCAATCACCCAGACAGCACACAAACAAGCAACAACAACAACAATGGCGGCATTCAATTTTTAATATTTGCCTTGCAAATTTTCTATAAAATGCATTTGTGTTGTCTACCGCGCCCCCCCCACTGGACTGGGGACCAGGACGACACACGTTGACAGGGACAGGGACGGGGGCGCACTATCGCAAAACCGAAAAACTGGCAAAGTGGGAAAGTGAATGGAGCTTGGAGCAATGTCAACACATGGAAATTGCAAGGACAGTCAGTGGCAAAAACAAAAACAAAAACAACCCATGATATTGCCAACAAAAACTACAGGTACAAGTCAGGGCAGGGCAACAGCGGAAGCAATAAATTGGTTAGGTAAAAAGCTTGTCGCAGACCTAGACACAAACAGCCCCCCACAAATACCCACCCACTCATATACAGTATGATGGGGACATTGCCTTTAATTTGGGCCTGGCACCCAGGGAGTTGAGAGAGAAAGCACTTGGCTTGGTTTATTACATATTTCGCTTGGCTGAAATTTCACAAAAAGAAATTGCTAATATTAATGCAAAACCAATTTAGGTTTTTGCCAAACAGTTTGGTTAATTTACCCCTGGACGACACTCCGGAAAAGTTCCATCAAGGAAAGTGGCGACGAGTTGGAATGTGCAGAATGCCTGAGGCTGTGAACAACTATTTGCTATGAATATTTTGTTACTATTTATATTAACTAGCAAAGTCAGAGACACAACTGAGTTAGGGGCTGGTCTAAAAGCAATCAAGGAGCCAGCTTCCTAGTCTGAACACTATACGAGCCCCTTTTAGCAGTATTTCCAACCTATCAAAGCAATCAGGATTAACCCGTTTGAGTTGAAAATCTTATAAAAATCCGAAATTCTCCAATAAAATATGGACTAAATTTAAGAAAAAATATCTATCTATCTAGATTAAAACCGAAACCGTAACCTTTAACCGCTAAAAACACTTTACAATTTTTTTAAACTCAATTAAACCCAAATTTTTTTTTATCACACAACAGTAAATGTTTACTATAAGGTATAGCTTTCTCGCTAAAATCTGGAAATTATTTTTCTCGATGGTTACCGCTTGATTTATGAAGAATTTACGTGCGGAAACTTATTGGCGGTCGACCATAGTTCTTTTTTAATTGAATTTCAAAGTTTGCGTTTTTCTCCATACAAATATACAAATCGCGATTTAAAATAAAAAAAATTTTCGCCTGCGGCACTAATTTTTACACAAATTATTACATATTAAAAGGCTTACCTCACTGAAATTAACATTTTCATTAATTATATTATCATTCGTGGGACTATACATCTTCCCAATGGCCAAGAATATCTCTTTTACTCTTTCAGGATGCGAGGGATACGTTGGGCCAGGTAACTCGGGTAGTGGTCCTTTCTCTGACAAGCGTGGAATGTTTGCTTTAAGATCCCTCCAAAGCGTTCAATGTTTTTGGGTGTGGGCGTGAAGTCGGGTAAACAAAATTCTGTGAATGATTCACGGTCTGATGCACAAATCTCTTCACTCAAACAATTTTATGCCCTCAGCAGTCTGACATAATGTGGTGCCATTCGCAATTCGCTCTTTGATGATTGCGAGCAGTGTGCATGATCACTGATCGACGGGCGAGAAATCCCCGAGCGATCCCGAATCCACCAAATACCCACGGCCTAAGGACCACAGTTGTACTTACGACGTCCGATTTTGGTTTCGTCGACTCACGATGTGGCCGGGACCTCCTATTTTTTTAAACCCGCGTACAGCCCAATCCAGGTATACTTCCGTAAAAAACTTCGCCAGTCAATAACAGTGCGTCGGGACCAGTTCAGTGCATCTTGGATGAACTGCTCTTCATTTTAATGCGCATAACATCGAACACGACGAAACGGACAATTTCATCAATGCTCAGTTTTGACCTGTCAAAAAGAGTGTTCTTGTGGATGCTTTGCAAGAAATCGCAATAAACCTTTTTTCTTCTTCGCGCGATTTTTAAAAAAAATTTCGTTTTAAAAATATTGAATTTATAGGAGGATGTTTGAGGAGGATGACAGTGGACTAGGCCCTTCTTTTAGGGACACCATAAAAACGCCTTTCTGGGGCTTGCGTGGAATAGGCCTCCTGGAAACCACTTTAAAAAAAACGCGCCTTGAATTTTATTTATAACGAGTTCAACAATAGGTGACAAGTTTTCCTCACATTAGCACTCAAATTCAAACATACGTACGCCTTTCTTATAGGTAAAGAATACTTTTAATTTATTTATTAGCAAAAACAAACTGAATTCGAAAAGCATTTATGATCATTGATCAGTATATATTTGTATGGGGAAAATGCAAACTTTGAAATTCAATTAAAAAAGAACCATGGTCGACCGCCAATTATTGTCTGCATGTAAATTCATTATAATTCGCGGTCCATCGAGAAAAATAATTCCAGAATTTTGGAGTATATAGTAAACAATTGCCCTATATTTTTGAGGGTTAAGTTAAGGCTATTGTCTATAGCGACAACATACCGGCCGTTATATTGGAGGAAGTATGCCCAAATTGGACCTAGCGTATGAACCATTTGAGGCGCAGCCTTATCTTTAAACATTAAATTATATAGATCGTTTCTATCAAGTCAAATAAATATTTTATACATATTATATTTCTGAGTTTTTATGTATTTAAAAGGCCGATTTCAGAACACATGAAAATTAATTTTTAAAAATTTATGTCAGTTTACATGAATAAAAACACTTCTGATCTGTTTCGAAATCTGAATGCTATTTCAAAGCAGTCTTATTTAAATGAAGTATTATTGCGGAAATAAATTTTTATGAACATTTTACACATATTTACTAAAATTTGCTGCTTATTAATTATGCGTCGCAGTGTCCCATCGTATATTTGCCAATTTGTTTGTATGAAAACGTAAGTAGTCTCACATCTGGTTGTTGTTTGCGTGATTGCCCTTTTCTAGTTACGCTCTTGCACTGAATGTGAATAAAAAGGAAAGCCTTATATATGTATGTATATATGTGTGCAATGGCTCCGTTATCTTGACAACTACATTGGTAACTTGACAAGGTTGCGCTGTGATCTTGACAGTGGATGGAAGGGAGGAATGAACAATTTTTATTCGCGTTTTGACTCTTAATACGTAACCTTACATTTTTGAATTGCGCGATACCTCAATCAAAAACAAGAATTTTCCGGGAATTGTTTTCTTGCACCCTTCTGTTAACCAGACATTAAAGATTCCTACGTTTTGAATGTGCACACTGGCTTAGAAATTGGCTTTCGGAAAATCTTAAGCCCCATTATCAAAGGCATTGGAGGCGACAATTTAATCATCCCGCAAAATGTTAAAGTTGGTGTCATTCGCAAATCAGGCTTTCTTACAAAGGATATTCTAGAATATGATTTTTCTTAAAATTTATGGCTTGACTCACATGGATAGGTCATTTACTAGTAGAAGAGTGATAAGGTCCTTTTATAAAAGTAACTTTATTTTTCTTGCAGACATAAATAAACAAAAAACAAAAAATGTTGTTGTGAGAATTTGAAACGAGAATGTTTTCGCTTCACACAGCCATCCATCCTTAAAACGTTAATATACAAGCTCTGAATGTGTTTGGGACTGGGGCTAAACTGGTATACTCCTATACCACTAACAACGGACGCAATATTGTTAAAATGGTGGAAGGAAAAGTGAGTCATTTTTGTTAACATGGCGTTCTTTCATTGTAAGATGTGCTTGTCCATATCCCTTAGTTAGCCATCAACTCCAGTTTTTGAAAAAACCAGGATTTTTCAGCGCTATACTTTAGTAATTTTTCTTTGTGAAATGCACGTAATTACTTTAGTAATTCAGTTTTACTGAACAAATGAGATTCCAAATGGAGCAGCTTGTATCTGCTTGATTTTTCAAAGTGATATTTTAAACCAATAATCGTAACCGGAAAGAAACGATCGGCCAAAACAGTAACCGTAACCTAATCATTATTCGATTCGGTTTTTAATCTCTGTATCTAACCAAAGGGCTGAAAACCTGAATATATATGAAAATAATCTTTTGAAAAAATACCTTTTACCAATCCAGATTATCTATCAAGTCAAACATATCAATAACAAATCACATGTATATGCATTTCGGCAACAGTAGCAAAGACGTTGGCAAAATTTCAGTCAATGAGTTTAGCAAATTCAATCAACGAGCTCTTATTTCTCAACCTGGGCTTGCAGACTTTTCGATTGCACCTCTTCCTCTTCAGAACATAATAAATGTTCACATAAAATTGCTCTGAATGCCGCGCCAAAAAAACAAATCTGTTTTGAAATATCTTACATATTACGGAGCGCCTGTTAGTGTTAGCGATTAGGCTGCCAACATACTAAATTTCTTTTTTCCCTTTGTTCTTATAATTTTATTTTCATATCTATCTCTATCTGATCACGGGGCATTATATATTTATAAAAAAATACATGTTTTTTAAGGCCTGTACTCATACCTGAGTGCGATCAATCATAAACCGAAAATTTTTTTCAATTCAAAAATACAAATTTACAGGTTCCAACCATTAGGTCAGACTTCAATCTTTTAGGTGGAAATAATTTGTTTAGTTAACTGCGTTGTTTTGTGTGTAAGGTAATATTTATAATGAATCCATTAAGAAACAAACTGGACTCAATTGATAATAAGATCAATTGTATATAAATTTCTTTCAAATTAAAATGAATTTTTAAACAATTTGAAACCGTTAACCGAAACGATTATTTTGTCATCAAATCGCAACCGGACCGAAATAAAAACAGATAACCGTAACCGGTTTTAGTCTCTGCACCCCACTTATACTGGCAATATGAAAATTAAAGTTCGAATGTAAATAGTTTCGTCCTTAAAATACTGTAAGTTCGCTTTCACAAAAACAAGTTTGACACAACAACACACAGAGAAAAAAGGTTCGGCCAAGCAAATGCCTAGATTTATATTTTAAATGTGTGTTTATAACATTTATTACACCTAAAAAGTAAATGTTAAACAATTTGATATTTGTACTATGAATTTCTAATTAATTTGTGTTATTTTGTTTCCTATTTTATTTCCTACTATAGATGACATTTCTTTCAATCAAATTGCACCTTTTTGATGGCCACACTTGTAATTTCCGCTTCTTTCAGTTCCTCATCTGTTGTGGAATTATAGATATGTTTCAGATACAAGTTAAAATAATCGGTATAATTCATGGGCGTCGAAATGCGATGCTTGCGCACAGGTAGACGCGGTGACAGAGACAACATACTCGCCCATTGACCATCACAGAGATCATCATAGCGCAACAGGCCCACCTCGTGACCGCCCAAATCCCCCGGACCACGACACATGGGCTGCTGTCCGTCCCATAGCTTTAGCACAAATTCACGTATCCAACGAGCCAAATACAAGGCACGGCAATCACAGTGCCAGGGATTCTTGTCTAATTTAACAGCCACCAGCTTGTCCATACCATGCAAGGCTCCATGCGGCAAGAACATGAGCTTATTGGAGTCAATGCGTCTAGGAAAAGGAGAAAATAGATGAGATAATGTTGGCTGTTTAAGTGGGGCAAAACTTAGTTCACTTACAGTTTTTCCAGCTGCGTGAGAGGTTCAAATGCTCGTGCATCAAAGTACTTGAGTATGTTATTATTGAGCATAAGTATTTTCAGATTTGTCAGACCCTTAAAGTCATCGGCCTCCAGGGTAGTAAGATTATTGGAGAATAATGTAAGACGTGTAAGAGAGCTGACCTGTAGGAACAATCCTGCGGGTATGGTAGACATTGAATTTTGACCAAGAAAGAGTTCGTTTAGATTTTTCAACTCGGCAAAGGCCTGACCATCGATCTGGAAAAAAAATAACAGACATTATAACAGACAAAGCTACATATGAGTCGTTTTTCTGTCGAAAGTAAAGGGTGATCCATTAAGAATTTTTTTTTAAATGACGAATAAAACACCAAAATGGAATTTGATGGTGTAACCTTTATTATGGACTGAAAGAACCGTCTCTCATATTTACTTTTTAAAAATAATTTCATTGAAATGTTTACCGCGACTACGCCGTAAATGTAGATCACCCGGGATAAAGTCTAGTGGTGTGATTTCACATGATCTAGGCTACTAGTTGTCGAAATAAGCTGCTCACCAAAATGATTTCTCAAAAAAGCCATTGTTTCGCGCTCTATGTGTGCTGTGGCACCGTCATGCTGAAACCAAATGTTTCAGGTAATAAACACACATTTACCATGGAGCGGATACGCTCGCCATTGACGTTATGGTGTCCGGCCTCATTTTTAAAACAAATACGGACTGATGATTTCAGCAGCCCATAAGCCACACCAAACAGTGTATTTTTGTGGATGTAACGGTAGTTCGAGAGTCTGTTTGGGTTGCTGATCAGCCCAAATGCGACAATTTTGTTTGTTGGCGGATACATCTTGCAAGAAATGTGTCTTGTCACTGAATAAAATTTTGAGTGAAAACAGTGGATCTTCATTGAGCTGTTGCAGAGCCCATTGAAGACGTTGTGGCGGTGTGAGTTTTTTCATGATGATTTGTGAAACGATCCTTAACAAAATTAAGATGACAGAATGACAACAGTGAAAAAAACCTCTTAATTAAACACCCTTTATTAGATAATAGTGTAAAATTTTTGTGCGGAGATGTCCGAGCTAGAGATCCCGGCTTTTTCTCAATGAATCAGATAAGATGGGAATAAATAGTTAAGCGAATAGATTTAAATTTCTGGCCTAGGTCATCACAATATACAAATTGACATCGGAATAATCCTCATTTTTTTTTTAAATTTTTAGTTTATCTTTATTTCATAAAAAAGCTGGCTAAATTTCTAAAAATTTCTATATTTCTCTTTAGAGATATATGACAAGTGTAAAGGCAGCTTAATGCAGTTGAAGCTACAGCTTTAAGTTGTTTACTTTTTTGGGTTTTCAAATTCTTTCAAATAATCTATACTATAAATTTTGGAAAAAATTGTGTGGGTAAGGGGCTATCTCCGAACGCGTGCACCGGTGTTAAACAAAGCGGTAATTTTTTAAAAATGATAGCCAGAGTATGTGGCATGGTTTTCAAATTAAAATAAAATTTTATTAATAGGTTCTTCAAAAATCTAAAAGTTAGTCTATAAAATGTGTATTTGAACGCCTATTTTCATTTTTGTGTCATTATGTAGAACAGAGCATTTATGATAGACAAATAAAACATTAAATTTATTTAAAAAAACAACGATGTATGTTGGTCTACTAGTTTATTGTAAATCATTAAAAATACTTTTGTGAAGATTTCGAAGCTTTGTGTCACAATTGTGAACAGATTACAAAAAAATTTGCTAGATTTGAGAAGGTTTTTAATTTTGTTGACTAGATTTGGGTTCGGAACATGTTCAAGTTCAAAAAATGTTCTAAACTACGGTTCGGTTCATAACAGGTTTTCAGCCCTGATTACATAATTCCGCGTTAATTCGACACTATAGTGTGCAATTATAAGTTTTTAGGACATCATTTCACAAATTTTAAATAAAAAAAAAAAAAAACAAAATTAATAGCGCAAAAAAAAAAAAAGAGTCTAAAAAATATTTTACTTATCTTAGTTCTTTTAGAGTTTTGTCATTGTTTGTTTATTTGTGTTTGTTGGTTAAAAAATTTTTACAAAAATTTGTTATAATGCCACATGCAACCAGGAAATCTCAAGAACAAAGACGTCAGGAAGCTAGAAATCGTAGTCGGACTTACTACGTAGAAAACTCAAGTGTGGAGAAAACAAACAAAACGACTAACTTCTGCTCGCGAGTCTAATAAATTTCGACAACAAGAAGGGCGGAAGATGCATTAGCGCGTTCTAGTCGTCGAAGAAATGTGTCGTTTAGAGAGCAGGAACAGGATCGGAATACCGTGGATCATGCTGATAGGAGATCAAATGCGGACTACAAAGATGGGGAGTGCCTACGAAGGGTGAACACCATGCTATACGCCGAAGTATTCCCGAAATCAGAGATGAGGAACAGGAAAGAAATACCTTGGAGCATGCTGAGCGAAGACTGAATTCGCAATATATAAAATCGCGCTATCCGTCGGAGTATTCCCGAAATTAAAAACAGAAATAAACTTCCAGCGATCACTTAACTGCAAGGGTATTTAAACTTCGGTGGAGCCAAAGTTAGCTTTCCTCCATTTTTTTGATTTTGCGTTTGTTCAGTGGCCTAAGTTGAAGCTGCAGTACTTGTTCGCTTTCAAAATGACGACAGCAGTGCAAGCGCGACAAAAGTCTCTCACATCTCTTTTTGCTTTTCGGCCGGCGCGTTATTTGTCTCAAAACACACAAAAAAAAAATATTTACCTTTACTTGGCTCGGCTCGGTCGAAGGTAAAAAAACCAGCGCGCAGAAAAAAAGCAAATGTTGTTGTTGTAAAAATGTAAAATTGGCTATACAGCTCCTCCAACGGGGCCAAGCCAAGCTTCTCTCAATCTCTTGGCGTGTGTGCTTTAAATTTTTCGCACAAGAGAAAGGTACCTACAGTTTAACGCCGAATCCGAACGGCAAAGTTTGAGAATTTTGCTTTTTCATGGCTAGATTACTTCACAGCTGGCGCCAATAGCTGGTGAAGGTGACCGTATGTGTAAGAGCTATTTTTCTAAAGAAAGAAAAAAACTTTTATTATTAGATGTTCAGAGGCGGGATCGAACCCACAACCTCCCGCCCAGCAGTCGAGCACACTAACCACTGGGCCACAGACGGCCACACTTTAAATTTTGGTGGTCTGGTTAATTCCAATCAAATATCATGTCGTCAGCGTTGCCGTGACTTGCAGAAGCGAACACATGCTGCTGCTTCAACTTACGGCACTGAGCAAAATAACCAGCAAAATAAAACTCAAATTCATACAGCGACGTAAGCTGTTGCTGCTTTTACTTTTCTCCAAAGTCGTTATTTGCTTTTGCTGCGGCTTTTTTTATCAAAAGTAGAAGCAGATCGAGAGGTTATATTGATAAGTCAAAAAACGTCGAAGCTGTGAAAAGTTAAAATTTTGTGACAGAAGCAATTTCAACACTAGTGAGTAGTAATGACAAGTCTGTGAATGTATTATTTCATGTGGCACAACTATCAGGCACACTACCATTTTCATATCCGCACAATTTTTGCGAAATAAAATCGATTTTCGGATCAACTTTTTACTCAAAATCACAAAAATTTTGAGAAAGTGAAAATTAAAAATAATAAAAAGATTGAAAATGGTAGAAATTTGTCACTTTCGTTTTGAGTTTTTAGTGGATCGGAAACAATGTCTTTCGGAAATATGGTGTTTTTTCGAAGTCTTTAAAAAACGTAAATTGGATCAAAATTGCAAAATCTTTGGGAGACTGTGAAAGTCATTTTAAATGTTATTTCGACGACACAATTGCGCCGTTTAAAACAAAATTATTTCGGCGATCTTAAGTCATTTTGAAACGAACTTAGACCTGTAAAATTGTCAAAATTCCTGACGTAAAGTAAACTTACATGACTTATACGATTTGTGGTCAGATCCAAGGTAACCAAATTCACCAGATTATTAAAAATGGTGCCCGAAATTGAAGAGATGCGATTATTATGCAGCATTAGCGTGCGCAAATTCTCCAGACCCGCAAAAAAGTCATCATCTATCTTGGCTGAAATTGAGAAAACCAATCTTCAAACATTTGTTGTAAAATAAGTTTGCTTTCTTTCTTTCCACATTACCTATTTGATTCCAACCAAAATTCAAGGTTTTTAGCTTGGTTAGATAACGTATGCTGCCCGATAGCAGCTCATCAATATTATTTCGTGACATATCCAACTCTTCCAGCATCAATTGATCACGCAGTAAATAAGGCGGAAAATTCTTAATTTGATTATCACACATATTAATCACTGTCAGCCTCTGGGCATGAAAGAATATGGACTCGGGCAATAAAACAATTTCGTTTTTACTCAAATCGAGCAGATTTAGATTCCTCAATTTCCAAAAGGTGCGTGCATCGATGTCCTCCAGTTGATTATTCTGTATGCGCCTGCAAAATCATATAAATCATTTAAAATGGCGACCGTGACACTTTAACTTTTCAACTCACAAATGCAACAGACTATCCAAATCCTGAAACAAATCAAAGGGTAAAAAGTCCAACACATTGTTTGATATATCCAATTCCTTTAAAAGCGTCAGGCCACGAAACGTATCCTTGTGTAGGGTGGACAACATGTTGCGCGAGAGATCACTTTTGAAACAGAAGCAGCAGCTCTATCATTACTTGCTTAAACTCCCAGATTTTCAACTTACATGGCCACCATATTCATGGGTATCACCTGAGTGACAGGCACTGATTTCAGATTAGTATTCCAGCAGGTAAAACTCTTGGTATCCGGATTACAGCGACACACCCCGGATGTACAGTGATTCCACTCATTCTGACTACCCGTAGCCAAATGCCAAATTGGCTGCTCCACCGAACGCAAACGACTTTCGATTTGTCTCACACGCTTAACCAGATCAAAGTTGGCCAAATGAGACATGGCATTAACCTCGTCTTGATTGACTTCACCATTTCTTCTACTGTTCGGCTTTGATGAGTTTACACCTTTGCCCAGGGACTGGGTGCCATTGGGTAAGGCATTGATCAGCAGCAGCAGCTGTGACACAATGCCCAAGGATTCACAAGCGTTTATCGAGCAGTTCCGGTTACCACCCGATATCAGAGGCACCAAATACTTTTGACGAAAGTCATCTAGACTCTGTAACTGCAGATCCTTTGAATGCTGAGCCTGCGTGGTGCACACCAGAAAGACCAAAGACACATATGCCAGTACCGACAGCGACATACCTTCCGATGTAGTTATACGATTTATGAAATGCCGTGACTCGCCACCGTATTTATAGCCTCCACTTCATTCCGCTCATAATTCGAATAATTTAGAAAAATTTGCATTTCGCAAACAATTACCTTAATTTAAGTAGTCCACAGCGCCGCATGGGAGCCAACGACCATCCTCATTGCACTGGTCGCCCAGCATCGCTTTGTGACGCCATAAGAAACCGAAAGTATTCTGAGCGAATCTTTGATTGCACGCTTAACTATTAAGCTTGCTTGGGGGGCATAAGATTTGATTGTCAGCTGGAGAGCACGGGTGCAAAATTTTGTGTAAAGTAAATTAAAGCTTGTCAAGGTCTTTCCTGATGTAAGTGTAACGGTTACAAGGCCACAGCAAAGTACAATAGAACAAATACAAAGCAGAGAACTAGTACAAATCTGTTCCTCTTTGAACTAGCAGGGTTCAAAAATTATTTGAACAGTTTTAGCGACCTGTTTTAATTTTAGTCAAAGATGGTATTAGGCCGGCTCGAGGTCAACATGGTTAATTATAATTCAACATAAGCAACACAAGCCAACAGAGAGTAATATCAACATTTTGGATTTGTTCGTACAGCGCTATTTCGAGAATCACCACATTTCTCCTAGCTTGAATTGCTTTTCACGCTTTAACAACGTGGAAACTTAGTAGGGATTTACACGATAAAGCAAACTTCATGAAGTTGTCATAAAGGTTTGATAATCAAGATAATTCATACATTTGAAAACTCAGAAGTTTGCTTCATTGTATAAATCCCTATATTTCTTCTTTTTAATTTACGTCGACTGACCGGCACAGGTGTGTTTTGGTCGGAGTCCCATTTACCTGAATATCATATCTCAAGGCAGCAGCAAATA
This sequence comes from Lordiphosa stackelbergi, assembly GCA_018904235.1. NCBI lineage: Eukaryota > Metazoa > Arthropoda > Insecta > Diptera > Drosophilidae > Lordiphosa > Lordiphosa stackelbergi. Next base: position 47,016 of record JAEIFU010000722.1, on the reverse strand, counting down.
TGTCCTTCCTGAGTTTCCATGACTATGACTACTGTGTCATTAGCAAAATTATCAAGACCTTCTCCTTCCAAACCATATAAAAAGATGGTTAGCCCACTAGCTCAAAGTGGCATTCACATAGCCGCTAGGTCTATTTCACTCTTAAATCAAGTGTTTTCGTTCTCAAAAGTACGGTTAGAGTGAAAACTCTTGATCCAAGAGGGAATTTTTGATCCCGACATTCTTTTTTCAAGAGTTTCAGAACTTGATCTACGTACAAATAATTCTCAAAATAAAAGTCTTAACAAAAATTTGAAGGGTTTGATTGGCTGTGAAAGCCACGAAAGATCGACGTGTTAAATAGTCACATAGATAACATTTTTTTTTGACTTCCTTTACTGGGACTTGAACTCGGGACCTCCAAGTCTGAACTCACGGACAATAGCACCTTAGGCCACTCGACTATCAGCCATCACCAAAACCTTTGGTATTTGCTATTTGTACGCATCTAAGACAGACTGCGCATTTCTCTCTCTCTCTCTGTAAGAGCGTGTCCAAAGCTATTTTCTCAAAGATTGCGTGGCCTCACTATCCTTGCCTATAATAATCAAATTAAGAATGAATTTACCGCGATTCCAAGAGCGAAATTCTGGAAAATTCAAGAACGAATACTGATTCGCTCTTACTCAAATTACACTAGTTGATTCTTATGTAAAATTTCTAAATCAAATCGCTCTAAGATATGTGGAAAGTAGAACAGTTTTTGCCCCAATTGCTGCAAATGCGGAAGTATTTTCATCCGATTTTGATGACCAAGGGCAAAAATTGTTTGCATGAGATTACCCAATCCTGTCAATATCTGAGACCTGAGCAATTTTTATGGTAATATTGAAAAAAACTTAATGGAAGGCAACAAAAAATAGAAAAATCATTAAAAAATTTTCAAAAAATTTGAAGTGCCATAACCTCGTTATTTATGATTGGATTTTAAACAACTGTGGTTTTTTTTTCTTAGGGGACATCATGTTGCCTCAGTCTGGTCCGCATCAGTCAGTGAAACCCTGTGGCGAAACCTCTAGCTTGCACAAAATGATGTGCTGAGTGTAGCTGCGGTTATAACCCATCCAGACCATCTGGATTTACAGTGCCGCTTAACTGAATAGGTTTGAAAAATCTTGCTCACATTTTTCCCTCTTACTTTGCTCCAATTGCATTTTTTCTATCTTTTCTTTTTATAATTAGTGAGTATAGCTGGCTCTAGGTCAGAAAAGATGTGTTTGTTCACAACTAAAAACAACTTATACATTATTGTACACCAAAAATTGAGCTGGTTGCCTATACGGTACCGTTTCATCATTCTCCCGAATCAATCTTCAGTAGGCTTATCGCTGGAAAAACATCGCTTCACTGCCCTACCATACAATCAATGCTTTAGTAAGTTTGGGAACCTCAAAAAACAATGAAAGTAAAAATAGGACAAGCTACCATGTCTTCAACTTTCTGGTGTAAATAAGCTTAAGCTTGAGCTCAGTGTCTTTAATGTATAAGTTGTTTTTGTTGTGAACAAACACAACTTTTCGGACCTAGAGCCAGCTATACTCACTAATTAAAACTTAGAAAGGTCCCCAGATAAATACAAAAAAAAAGTTCTTTTTATTTTGAACCTTCATTTGTTTACTCATTATATGCAAGAAAAAGAAACTGGACGAATCCAACGGTAATTCAGAATTTAGCTTTCATCGAGAAATTCGCTAAATGTGTGCTCTATTTTGGACTCATCTGAATAGGTTTGACAATTTTGACTTCACTTTTTGATTGACTGCGTGAACCAAATGAGTTGAATTCTTTTGAATTCCAAATTAAGCAACTACTATTAGTTTTTGTAAATGGGCCGCGGAAAACCTTTAACCGACTTTGAAAAAGGTCAAAATGAAAGTATATTGATTCTGGTTTAAAACACTATGAAATAGCCAAGAAAATGGGTCGAGAGTCAAAACGTTGTGAGTAATTTCTTCGTAATGGAAGCTGATTATGGAAAAAACATGAATGGAGGAAAAAATATGCAACAACAGCATCGGAAGAACTTATCTACGAACTGCCTCAAATTTCCCACCTTTCTGCTGGTAAAATTAGGGGGAAGAGAATGCAAATGCTAGTGTGGCCTAAAGTGAAGCGCGCCAAACGCTTGTTGAGATTATAAAAGAACACCTCTTAACGATGCTCGAAGGGAAGCACGACTTCGATATGTAAAGAAGTGGACAAAGGAAGACGATGGTCTTCTGACGAAAAGAAGTTCAACCTCAGATGGACCGGATAACTATAATTACTATTTCCACGATATGCGAAAGGAAGAATGTTTTGAAGTCGTCTTCACTCATGTGCAGTTGGAGTAATGGTGTGGGGAGCCATATCGTTTTATGGAACATGCGAGCTCCAGTTTGTCACCTCGAAGATGAACGCAAATGTGTACAAGACTGTGCTCCAAAGGCTTTTCCCCATTTTTTGGAGATTTATGGTCATATTCATGGGTCTACCAACATGACAACGCTCCACACCCATACCGCTCGGGTTGTAAAACTGTGGATTAAAGATCAAAATTGCTCAAGTGGCCGCCTTACTCCCCTGACGTTAACATTATCAAGAACATTTGGGGACTTTTGTTCAGGAGAGTATACGAAGGAGGAGGACAATTTAGTGATTCTGGGAGCCTAGTTGAAGCAATTAAAAAAGCCAGGTCAATAATTTCACTAAATGCAATTGAAAAATATTATGATTCATATAGCGTATGTTTTAAAATAATTAAGAACAAGGGTGGGCATACCAAATACTAAATTATGCTAAAACAGTCTTTATTAATTAAGTTACCTAGTGCTTTGAAATTTTGCTTTATAGACTATTGCGCCACGGCTTTATGTAAATAACGGTCCGGGTTGCGCTGGTAAGAAGGATCAATGTCGCCGTTTGCCAGACTGCCTAAAAAGCGCTACAACGAGCTGATAGACGCAGCTGAGAGCTGTACCGGTAACTCTTCATAAAATATACCGTCTACGAAGCGTTGATTTAAGTGGCTAGATTAGCTTCTAGCTTAAAGTTCCGTCTTACTGAAAATCAAGTTTTTAAATTGTATTTCCATTTTTGAGCTGCTGGGATGTTGCCGCGGCTTGAAGTGGATGGAGTCTTACTGCGCTTCACAATGTCAGAAAGGTTCTACTGGTTCCACATTCAGAAAACCGATTCTGTGATACCCAGGCGCCTTCCACCAGACCATCGCCACCAGTTGCCATCTTTCTTGCGAAAGTCATTTTGCCGGCTAAGCGTCTAATTCCTACAAGGGATGGGGGTGAATAAAATCCTTTTCAGGGGCGCCATCTATGTTTTATGACCAAGCACCCCAAAAAATACAATAACCCGTAATCACACCGTTCCCATTTTTTACTGTACCCACTATCATAACACAAATTTCCCCAACTTAAACCGTTCCCACTAATATCCTTGCAAAAACTGTTCTCATTTCATTCTCAAAACGTTAATAGATGTCGCCAAAGTGAAACCACCCCTAAATATGCGCGCCATATTTAAAATTATCTTTCTCTTCCTTTACAGTTTATTACCTCACCCTTCCCTTCACTTATACCGCACAACGTTTCCTTTTCGGGCAATTATCAAAAGCCAACTGCATGGGCTTAACGCACAACAAATCTGCTATAACTTTATACTTGGCCAGCAGAATATTGGGATAGGGCAGAGCATGCAGATCATCCACATATTGCATATGAAGTTTCTCCAATTCCCCAGGCAATCGCACCGGATTTTTCGAATCAGCTGGTTGGCTTTTCTTGATGCGTTCATTAAAGTCATCGAGTCGTTCCCCGAAATTCTTCACAAAGAAACAAGGATCAATAGCCACATAGATCTGCCCTAGATTAGGATTACCACGTTGACACTCGTCATTCCAGCGTGGTATATGCGTGGCATAGTTGGCTCCCGACATGACACCACATAGCAGTTCAATGATGGTTGCCAGGCAGTAGCCCTTGTGTCCACCAGCCGGAAACAAACGCTGAGCCTTAAGCGCCAAGCTCGGAAAACAGGTGGACACACCACATTCATCTGCTGCCCAATTGTGGGGTATATACTCATTCTTTAAAAACGCCCACTCGATGGCTCCAATATCCCGCACACTGGCAGACATATCGAGCAGGAATTGTGAGTTTATGCCCTGGACGCCAAAGGCCAAGCAATTGGCACCCAGGCTGGCTACCTGAGCATCTGGTGCAACCATTAAGGGTGCTCCATTTGAAAGCACCAGCCCAGCAAATCCCTGGCTCATGGCCCTAAATGCATACCAAGCGGCCATACCAAAATGATGCGACTGCTTGGCCACCACAAAGCCAATCCCAGCACTGCTTGCCTTCTTCACAGCCAAATCCATGCAAAAGTTGCCCACAATTACACCCAATGCTCGATTACCATTCACATGAGCAGTGGCCACCGTCTCACTTATAATCTGTGGTTCAGCATCGATGCGTACATAACGATGATGCAAATCATTCAAATAAACCTCCAAACGATTGATACCATTGCCATAGACACCACGATAGTCGGCGGCCAATAGAAAGTCACCAATGCAGCGCAATTTCAAGGCAGGCACACCCACACGAATCAAGCAATCCTGTATGAAACGACGTGCTTCCTCGGCCAAGACCAACGAAGTGTTGGCCATTTCTGGGGTAAACTTGAGGGGCAGACGAAAACTGGCCCATCGCCGATCTCTGCATACTATTACGGGCCTAATAAGCCTTAACATAATGCTTGGAAATTATGTTGTTCAAATGGAAAGCAGTTTCTGGGGTTGCTATTTTTGTATATTTTTAGGAAAGGATTAAACTTTATGGTTAAAGGTAGGAAAGTATGGGATACATATTTAGATTATGATAGTCTGCAAATAACTTAGTTCAAAGCAGTGGAGGTAAGCACGGCCACTCCGCGCTCATAGAAGCTGTGGGAATCCTGTCCAGCGGCTACAGCCAAATCCACCGTAAACAGCAGCTCCGTGCGTGTAGAGTTCAAATACACCGGCAATGTAAGCTTGCTAATACGCGTTTCCGTGGAAATTCTGTGGAAGAAATTGGACATTAGTGGAGGAACTTTTTTTTTAAATATATACAAGGACATACAAATAGCTCAAATCAAACAAAAAATTGGAAAAATTTGAAAAATTTCGAAAAAAAGAAACCTGTTTTTTAATATGCGGCTAACAAAAAGTACCAAAAAAAGTCACAGAAAAAAATGTTCCATTTGGGATATAGTTTTTTTATATCCTTTAGACGATTTTCAGATACATTGGATGAAAATCTAAGATCAATCTAACATTAAAGGGATATTATTTATATCCTTTTTACGATATATTTTAACCATCCAGTCCAAATGGAAATCGAAATTATCTAATATAAAATCAACAAATATCCTTTTATTTTCTGTGTACCCAAACCAAAACAATTCTCCATCTAAACGTGGATAGATCGTTGATACAGGGTACCCCAAGGATAGTCACCTAGGAACCATCAGTGCTAGCCCACACGCGCATGCTTATGTAATCATATATTGAGAAGCTAAGTCTAACAGTTAAGCTAAGTTATATTGCCTCTAAATAACCGTCTACACTTAGGGCGCGCGCACACATGCAGCTGAAAGATGAACAAATAACCACGCTCCGTGCATGCTAGTGTGCACAACCAGCACTGGATTGGTCTTTAAAACTCAGTTGTAAGCTCAGCTTTGCAGAAAAAATCAAGCATGTTGGCTTATTTCGGCTCGCTGACGTACTAAAATATCATGGTCAGCCGTCAGTTCATCTTTCAGTCGCATGTGTGCGCGCCCTTAGGTCCAATGAGGACAGCAGCAAAGTCAGAAACTAATGAATCGGAACCGGTTCCGTTCATTGCAAAACACTTTTTGAGCTGCAATTTCAGACACTGTTAAGTGGACCTTCAAATTCGAGACCACCTAGGCCTGAACTCGAAGTGCATCGCTTCATTTTTAAAAAGGATTCATGGTGTTATCTAGCTACTAAACCCTGTCTGTATCGGAAATTCAATTCGTAAATTGGTTAACATCTTCCTCAATGACATTCTTGGTTAGACGAGTATTGTTTTAGCGACGACACTCAGTTGGTCACCTTTACCTCTTCTCCAGTCCTTCGAATTTAGCCTACATGTCGGGTGCCTAGCCCAACCTTGATCCGCTTCCCTAACACTTAATCTATCTTCACAAAAACTCAGTTTTCTTAGCTTCCCGTACAGTTATTCAGTACAGGACATGCTCTTTATATATGTTTACCTAACAGTATAGAATTCAATCGAACAATACTTAATTGTTCCTCTCATGCTTTTCAAGGTATGAAATAAGATTCTGATGTGTCTTTGCCCTTGTACTTAACTAGACTTCTTTTAATTAAACTAACTTCTTTTAACTGAGGTTATCTTGGGGTTTTCTTTGTTATTAACTAACTTTTGTATTGACTACCCCAATAAATTATGGTTCCTATGTATTAGACCCACCTCAAATGATAGAGTGTGCCCGAAATCTAAAACATGGAGCGTAGAAAATACAATGTTGTGGGGTGCATTTCCCTGATACGGGATAAGACCGCTTGGTTTGGACATTGCTTAAAATGTAGAGGAAAAATTGATTGGAATCCGAAACTTCCAAAAACCAAAAAACTTTGTGCATAGATTCTATATATTCAATATGTTCTCAAAATCAATTTTAATAAAGTAATGAAATCAAAAAAGTTGATAGTTTCAACTAGACAAGGACAGAGTTTCGTGCGTCCAGCATCCGTGATCCGTGGTTGTTAGGTCGAACATCGTGAATATAAGATATGCACTACTGACGAATTTTTTAAATTTATTTTATATGGAATTTTGGAAATTTCGTTAATTTTATATTTCTTTCCATATTTTTATTTTTATTTGCTTAAACGTTCTATTAGGGTTTTATAAATATCCTCTAAAACTTTCAAGCAGATCCGACAATATGTTTTACAAAAATAAACAAAATCAATATTTTATTGGCCCTCTAATATAAAAAAAATTGATTAGATATTTTAAAAAATTATGTTTTTTAAATTTTTTTAGTTAAAAAACTTCAAAAGAAATTACAAAATCATCATTATTTTCAAAAAAAAAAATTTTACTTCGGAATTTTTTGAGATTTTTTCACACTTTTAGTGCGTCAAGACCCACTTTGAACCAAATTTCTTGCGAACTACAGTTGACCAATTTTAATAATTTTTTTTTCGGTGAAAGCTAACACCCAGATGCACCAAATCCAATTTTTACATTTATTTAAAATAATTTTTTGTTTCATCGAAAACAGATGTCGAAACTTGGTTGCAAAGATTTAAAGAGTAACAGTTGACCGATTTTCCAATTTTTTTTTTGCAAATTGCTCGTATTACCCACCATTCTGGTGTGAACAAGAATATATTTGATCGGTCAAAAAAATGGGCAAAAAGTCGATTTTCGAAATATTGACTTTGAAACCCCCATAACTTTTTGTTAATTATTAACCGATCCAAAATATCCTAGCTCACACCAGAATTACATCAATTCTTAACAAATAAACCATTTATTTTTAATTAAAATCCATTTATACCAATATAATTATATTAGGTTAGCCTAAACTTAAAATAAATTAAATTAAAGCCACTTATTTAGAGTTCTAATTAATGATTAGCGCCATCCGGTTAGACATTTTAAAGCTCATAAATAAGCCTGGAGTTTAAATCTGATTCAAAAATCATTCAAGAATTGGTTAGAGCCACATTCATTGCACTAAATGGCCTTGTTTTTAAATCCAGAATTCAGATAACATTGTATTCTTTCTTATGAGAAGCCGATATTTTGCTTAAAAAATGTTAGCAATCTTGCGATCAACAGTATTGTGCAAAACGATAATGAAGAGATAAACTCTTCTAAGAGCAGTAATGCACGATTTACTTAGTTTTTTTGATTCATTCATACAAGTAACCGAAATCTTATAAAGAATATAAAAGTGATGAAATTTAAAATTACATGAAGTTGCATGAATTGTATCTGTAATTTTGGAGAAATATATCGTGATTTCCATATTTTAAAAGGATAAGGATAATATTGATAAGCTTATATTTTTGAAATAAAAATATGGAACTACGGAATGAAAGATAATTTTAACCCTTGATTTTTTGTAATGTTTTTATGTAGGAATAAAAAAGCACCTTATTTAATTTGTAAATAACTGAATTTTTAGTAGATTCATTTTAAGCCTTCTTAAATCGTGCGCGAATCGTGAATGACGCGAAACGATCAAAAAATTACGTGCGTGAATCGTGCTTACAGAGATTTTTATTTCGTGAAGCGTTCGTGCGTAGTGAAAATTCGCTCACGCACGCACCTCTAGTTTCAACCGAATCTTAGATTTATAAACAAGATTGTACTCACGAATTAAAACTTCCGTAGAATTTAAGAGAACCAATAAGTCATCGATTGAACCCCTTGTATAGTTTGCGTAAACCAAGTGAGAATGTCGTAGCTTGCATACGACAGAGTGAGCCGTTAAGGAACAAACATACGAAAGCTACATCAACAGAGGGATCAGATTTTGTACAATTGGCTTCTGCCGGTGTCACAAATTCCGTTTAACCAATCGGAAAATATAAAAAACGAGATGCCATCGAAATCATCTTTTAACTTTTAAAGAAATTTTGCGATTTAAAACCGGTTCTAAACCAGCTGAAAAATTCTTTCAAAAGTGAAAATAGAAATAAAATATTTTTATGGTTAATTGTGTCGATTCTGTTCACTTGTGCTATTTGTATGCCCACGACTGTATTTCAAAACTTACTTGATCCACTTGAGTATGGTCAAAGGTAGATCCATCATTATGGTAGAAGCCAGCAATAATTCATTGTTCTTGCACTGAGCCCCTTGTAGTTTCAGGCCCGTAACGCCAAAGCAGCAATCCTTTTGATCGGTTTTAAGTCCTGCATCGGCTATAATCACCTCTAGACCCAATTCCTCCAGGGACCAGCTATTGGCCTGAGCCACACATTGACGAGTGGCCGTGATATAAGCCTCGGGATTGAGCAGTCCTCCCAGCCACACAGGGAAACCTTGCAGTTCCTTGGCTCCGGCCTGGGAAACCAATTGCGATACCTTTTGCAATTGTTGAATACGCGTGCTGAAGTCAGTGATCCATTGGATGACAGTGCAACCGGCTGGCACCGTATAACGTTTCCAACCCTTGGGTATAATGCCACGCACCAGTTCGGATAACATGGAGCGATGATGATTCGTCTGTTTCTTCTCACCCTGACAAATGAGCACCACATCCTGTAGGTCGAGAATGACAGTCTGCAACAAGCGTGCGGCACTGGTGACTTCACGTTCAAAGTAGCGATACAAGGGATCCTTAATGTTCTCCACGGTTCTCTTCAAAACCTGCAGATTCTTGGGCAACAGCTCCAACCAGGCGGTAGCAGAGTTGTGTAAAGTTTTCATCCAAGACGGACGACCATCGCCAGTACGTGCCATGGCCAAGGCAGCCGATTGTTCGGATTGCTCTTCCACGCTGTAGGCCAGCTCATCATCGTCCTCCAGTTGTTGCATTTTCAGCAATTTACTGACCAAATCTGTGCCACGTGTGGTAAGCAAAACCTTTTCGGCATTGTTGGGCAGACCCAACCAGGAAGGAGTCTGGCGATCGGTTAGATTTTCAATCCATTTCAGGAAATGATCACGACGTGTGCCATCTGGCATGGTAATGTGACGTAGGCCACCCGAAGCACCATCCACATTGGCCACCAAAGCAAAGTCTGCCTCAAAGCTGCGTGCGGTAAAGAGTTTCTTGAGGAAGGAGGTCAACAGACGCTGATCGAAATCATTGTCAATTTTGCCACCGTAAATGGACTGGGACAGCAAAGTGACCAGAGCATCCCAGGGTACCTTCTCGGGTGGCAAATTGGTACGTCCCATGGCGGTGGTATCAATCCAGGTGTCCAAGGTGTCACAAGCCACGCGTAGATCCGACTCATTGAACTCGTACTTTTTGGCCCAGCCCAGGGGAACATAGCGTAGACGCTCCTGGACAATGGCATGGAACCAGGCCAAAAGGAAATAGAGACGAGCCCGCTCACTGGGTTGTTTCATCATGCGGGCGGCGGGCACTGTGGAGAAGGTACGCAACAGATTGGCTCTTATACCCGGAGGAGGTTCAAAGACAAAGATGCGTCCGGCACGTAACAAATTTACAGGAACCTTTGGATTAATTTCCATGGTGAGGAACAAACGGAAGCCTGAATGTGGCTGCAGGGAGTGCATTTTCTTCTCCAGCTGCACCAACCACTGAGGAGCCAAGTGCACGTTCTTAAGCAAGACCCAACGTCCGGTTTTGCAGGCCATATTTATGGCTCTCTCTGCTTGATTAAAGCCCTCGGCTGAACCAATGGCTATGCTGGAGATTTGTTTATTCTGCTCGGCAGCCAAATCATCCACACGTCCCGAGGCATCAAAACCGGGCACCGAACACAGCAAAGCGGGGGTATTGCAGTTCAATTGTTTATCCACCACGGCGGTAAAGTCTAGTTCCTGCTCGGCATTGGGCATAAAGTCCACACCCAAGACAGTGTTTACCACATTATGGGCAGCTGCTATGACACGATCCGGTCGGAAGGCTTGTATCAACAATAATTGATGCACTGAACTGGCTATGGGACTCAAGGCTTTGGACTCATCCCACAGTTGGGGCACCACCTGTTCGGGTGAGCTCTGCTGCAGCCAGGCTCCCAGTTCTGGCATGGATTTAACCTTTTCCAACAATTTACGGAAAATGGGCAGACGTGTGGCCAAACGATTAACACTTTCCACTTGTTCCGCACCCAAGCCCTCCACCTGAGTAAGACTGGCCAGTAAACCCTCGCGACTGCGCAGGAAGAAATTGAATTCGGTATCCAGATTGGATTCAGAAGTTCCCTTCAAATGTATTTTGCACATGAGCAGGGCAAAGGTAAGACGATCGTTATGCAGCATGCCACGTGCCACACGCTCATAGCACACCTGGAACAGATCCTTGGTTATAATACCCAAACGTTCCGAATGATCGCTGCGTCCCTCCAAACGTGGATTGTTGTACAACACCGTGGAGAAAGATATCCAAAAACATTTTCAACGAATACTGATACAGGAAATGCACCTGATTCAGACTGTCCATGGTGAAGTAGATGTTGCTGCAGGCCACCGACAAGGGCAAATATTGCTGTGAGACTGTTTCTATTTCTGCTATAACCTTGTCCGTTTCATCCACCTTTTGGTTAATATCATAGGCCTCCTTCTTGAGTGTTTCCAAGGTGGTAATCACTGAATCATCATCCAAAATCTTGCCCTTGGCATCATTCAAAGCCTGCAACAGACTCTTCTCCAGCTGACGCAAACGCAAACGGAATTCACCTTGTAGCTTCAGCAGATCGGAGCGTTTTTCATCTATGTCCGGACGTTCGGCCTTTAGTACCTGATTCAAACACTGCGACTGTAGGGAGCTGCGGGTTACGGTGAAATTAACAAAAGTCACCCTAGAGCAAATATCTGGTGGAAACTCCACGGTGGGATCACGCGTGGACAGAAAGATCACAAACGAGGGAGACAAATCAATATCCTGATCTCCGAGTGTGATTAAAACACGTCCTCCTGTGCGACGTAGTTCACGATTCAAAACCGGATTCAATATAGGATCATAGTTCTCCACATCCTGCACCAGTAAAGGATTACCAAAACGTAAAGCCGACTCCAAATTCTTGCGGAATGAATCGTCCAGGAAAGAGGTTTTTGTAATCTTCTTGCCCGCATACTCGTTCAACAGGAAGGTGGTGGCCTGACCCGAAGGATCTATAATCAAGGGATAACGATTGAAACGTTTCAGCATGATGGCATTCTCGGTGCACAAATCATCTGTGGGCAAAGCATTGGCCTGCCAGCGTAGACGTTCATCCGGATTGGATAAGTATTCGGTGCGTGCTATATCAGCACGATATTGTATATTGGCTGATTGCAAGTGGTGTGACCAGGTGGTAAACAGATTCAAACGATAATGCTGATCAAAGTAGCCGCCATAGGCTATAAAGGCAGCTGAAAGCAAAACATCACCCACAATGGTGGACATTTGGGATTTGAAGGTTTCACTAGTGGACTCCCAACGTTCACGCTCAATGTTAAGACTCTTGAGTAGAGCAATGGAACGATCCACCTTGGCCTGGACATTCTCCAAATCGGTTTTAATGGCCTGAGCTTGTGATATCAGTTGAGCATATTCCTCTTTGTAGGCAGCAATGCTGCGTTCTAGTTGTTCCACCAGATCTTTGGTCTCCTTGGCACTTTGGAGATTAACATCAGCTTGCTCCTCCAGGGAACGTAACTCCTCACGCAAGGGTTCTACACGTTTTAACATGTCGGCGTATTCGATCTGTGAAAGAGTTAATGTTTGTGTTAATAAGATATAAGAGTTGGGGAGTATTAGCAAAATGAGAGAGAACCGGGAGGCTCTTGAAACAGTACTGTACAGACAGACTTTTGCTATTCAAAATATTTGTTGATTTTGTGTTGACCTTGAGCCAGCTAAACAAACACTTTGACTAAAATAAAAGATGTTCAAACTTACCTGTGCAATGGCCCATTTCACCATGGGACCGCAGGCCATACTAGCACGATTCACCTTCTCAAAGTTATAGTCCGGATTGCTCAGATATTTAGACTTCATTTTTTCACGCACCTCATCACTAAATAAATCAACAATAATTTATTAGTTATACTCTTTAAAACCTCCCAACTTTGAGTGAGTTTTTTTGGGGTATGAATTAAAGCAAGCAAAGCAATCAAAGATAAATTTAACCAATAAACCAGAAGTAAAATCATGAATAATAAATAAAGCCAATTACCGTTATTATTGAAAGTTAGAAAAGTATTTACAAAAACGCATTTACATTCAAAACTACGAAATTAACTCAATTTCTACAACAACAACAGGAAAAATCATACCAAACAAAAACTCGAGAACAAAATGAAAAAAAAAAAAAAACAAACATAGTTTGGTTCATGCTTACGTTATGTTCTCGGTACCAAAGTTAGATACAATTGAGTTTATGAAATTTTCACGCATTATCACTGCGCGTATCGATTTCCAATCTGTTGCATTTTCGCCCAGTAGCAGGCAGATCGATTCAAGTGCCAATTTAACCACCGACGGTGGATTAGCCATCGTACGCACCTCCACGAGCTGTTGCTTGCGTATCGATTTGACCGCTGTACAATTGATGGATTGATTGATTGGGGGGGTTAGGTTAACACATGAAGGATCAGTATTTTTTTTTATCTATTGTTATACGTTTAGGCTAAGTACGGTTATTAACCTAAAGTTAAATACTAAACTGACAAAAACGTAATACAAAACACACGAAACCATTTTTACCTAGTATTTTGGGTTACGATTGCAAATATTATGTAATTTACACCCTTGCAATTAGGTTTATATTCTTTTTCTTCTTTTTCTAAATTTTACTCTTATCTTTTTTTCAATTTGACGATTTTAAAGATTTTGTTATATTTATGCGTTTTCATAATGATTTCTACCATAACGTGAGGCATTTGTCGATGAAAATTCAAAACATTCAGTGGAAGGAGAGGCGCTGGGACAAGGTCTATCACTTTAGCGTTTAGATCAAAATGCCAAAAGCCTATCCCATGGGATAGGAACTCATAATTTTGCCAAAATGGAGAGTCCTCGGCTCAAACTGTGCGAAATATAAAAAAAAATGTTCCGAAAACTTAATTTGCGGATCAATTCGTGAAGCGAGTTCGTGAAACTGGAATGTTCGTGGGATTATCCAAAATTCTAGTCAATTGACCAAATTGTTTTTCATAAATAAATGACATGAATCAACCTTTTCAATGAACATTCAACCTTTGAAAAATATCGAGCCGCTTTTTCTATAGCAAATCAAATCAATCTCAAAGGACCATCCGTGTACAGAGTTAGCACGGTTTAAGAATATCTCTCTTTCGACCCTTATTTTTATTTCAAACTAAAGCGTATTTGTGTTATGCGTGTGAATAAATAACATGCGTTAGTCTGAAGTGTAATTTCCCACACAATGCACGTCAAGAGGTTGCACGACTGGTCGACCCTTTCAAGTGGTGTCTCGGCTAACCTGTTGCGAGCTATCCTCGTCAGAGTCGCTAATGCTTATGATAAGTCTGTGTTAACTGAATATGCGATTTAGACTACGTGTGGGCCGAGTTGAATATCATGTTCAAGTTTGAACATTCTCCTGGGGCTTAAAATGCGACAGCAACTCAAGATACTACGTTAATGCTATGCTCATTTTGCAAAATCATTTCATGAAATGGGTCCGAAAGTGCGTGCATAAACACCATTTCATGAATTCGACTTACACACGAAAGTTGACTATGAATTCGCCGTCAATTCATGAAATACCGAGGCGCAGACAACTTAACGTTGAGATGGTGTTGCCAGATCTTTTGTTTCTCATATGTGCGCTGGTCATTTTGTGAATTTACAAAAGCTGCATTAACGGGAACAAATTTGATTTTGCAAATTGAAGAAATCGTGAATTTCATATCATAAACGTAGTATATATGTCTTCTAACTCAACGTTAGTATATTGAACAAATGCGCGTGCTCAGCTTTTTGTTCTCTCACGAGGCATTTGCTCGTTTGCTTGTTGCTCATGTTGAAATGTCAAACACGCGGTCAGTCGTTTCGCTGCTACGCACACAAGAGCAATGCTTGATTGTGTGAGTTTGGACACCACTGGTCTAGATCAGTGGCCGGCAAAACACACATGCTAATTTTGCCATTGCATGTGTGTGTTTCGACTCGCGAGAGCGCTCTCATTTAACACTTGTTTGTTGTTGCAAAGGAGAGGAGTGGTCAACAACACACGTTTGCTCGGTCAATTTGGTCTCAGACAGCAACCGTCTTTGTCGCTCGAACTCGAACCGTCTTCGTCACGGAGTCGAACCAAATGCACTCTGTTTACTCCTCAACCCATCAGCCATCATTGGCCAAAAAAAATACAACCGCGAAGAGACGGCACCGATCAAACATGTTATCTAGATTTTCTCATGTGTGGGGTGCAGTTAACACATGTTTGTTGTTGCAATAGAGAGCAGTAAATGGTAAAAATACGTCGCTCCTGGCGACAGGAAGGCTTGCCATATATACAGAAAATAGATCCACACGAAATGTGTCTACAGTATAAAAAAATAGAGCTACTCTGTTATCAAATAGTATGAACCAATTTAGCTAAATGAAATGTCTGGAAAAATTCAGGAAAAACTTATGGACAGACAAAACCAAAACGGTGAGAAGAAATACTGTCTAGACATTCGATTTGCATTAAACTGAGCAAGACAGAGCTGCATCAGCTAGGACCTGGTAACATTTAGAACCCTCGCACACAAACGCGGAGCTGAGCAGAGCTAGCGGAGCTTACGAATTTTACATGCAAAATGCTCCGTTCAGCTGTTGGTGTGCGGGGCTTGCTATGTACTCTGTGAGTTTGATTTTCCAAAAGCTGATATGTTGTCTGTGTGCAAATTGTACTTTACAAAGATCTGCACGGGTGCACTGCAACTACAAGTGTACTGCATTCATACTTGACATTTTTCTCACTCCATTGTCTCAACAACTGCAAAAAATGTATGCAGTCTTAACTCCACTCTTGGCATATTAGTGCTTCGTGAATGTAGTGCGAATAATACCCGCGCCAATCATGCGCCTCATTTCTTATACTCATGCTAGCAGAGAGCGGGTGTTGATGGAATCACCAGAAGTATTTCACCAACGCTCTTTGTATTTGTGCTTTCTCATTTATCTCTCTCTTTTACTCTCTCTTGAGATAATAATAACAATTTAACGGCTTATACCAGGGTTCCCCCAAGCAGAGAGCGGGAAAACGTGACAGTGTCTCTCTCTAACACACGATGAAGGTTGACTTCGGCAAGCATTGACAAGGAAAACCATGGCCCCCGGAACTATCGTTGGGGAACTCTGGCTTATACCGGAAGCAAAAGAGAGCGGGAGCAATATAAGTTATACAAACCCATGTATTTTTAGTGTGTGCGCTGTGAGCGTACGACTGTCACTCGCAGACAAAATCAACATGCGGCTTAGGTTAAAACAGAATTAACAACTTTGACAGACGACCACACAAGATACTTAGTGGCAAAACAAAACAATACGCCAACGAGGGTGTATTCGATTTGACTGTAAATTTAGGGTGTCTGTCACCACCGCATATGCTTTTACAGCTAGAGTACTTGTACTGTGTTCGCACAAAGTCGTACAATATAACCAAAGGTGTTCCGTACTAGGGGTTCTACCATGAAACGCCATGTATTATAACTCTGGTGGTGGTTGCAAATCACCTCAAGCAGAGAGATTCGGTGGCGGCACATTGGTGTAATGCTGGACAACAGTCTCTCGAAGTCGGCATTTACCAACAGATCACTCTCTAAGATAATGATGAACACACAAGGTCCAAAGCAAGGACAAAGAGGATCTGCTCTTCTGCGTTACGAGGTCAATCATGTAGTAAGCTGCTTTAGTTTGGTTGGGAGCAGTGCAGTTTCAAAGCTACAGCCGTGATCTGGAGGGAACGGCAATCAGCATGTGCTGTGCGTTTTACACTGTAGTAGATGAGGCAGTGCTTGTTGTCCCCTTGAAGATCTACGAGACTCACAGCAAGTAACTTACTCCAACCATCATAAGGGTAATAGGTTGGACCTGCAATCTCATTCCTTAACTTGTGAAATGGTTCCTTACTTAGCTACTAAGCTGCTGCCTGCATTGTGCAGCTAATACGGAAATGCGGGGAAAAATGCTGAACAAGTCTTCTTTGAGGGCGACAAGTTTAGAGCGCTTGGAGTCATTATTCATGTGGAAAGGAGAGAAGTTTCACTGGTGCAAAAAGCAGTAAAAAGTAGTGCGCTGGTTTAGTGAAAAAAAAAAGAATACATGCTCATATTTCTCTAGATCATTATCAAAAAGTGGTACAAGAATATACCTAGAATTCTTAACGGAATTGAAAAGTGTTTTTTTCGGCTATAATTGCAAGAGTATAAAAAATTCGGTATTCCGAATAAAGATGAATCCTGCTTAAATATGATACATCCTCTGTCCCTAAGTTATCTTCTTTAGTTCACACACACAGAGATATAATAATAAATCAATGTTATAGGTTGATAAGTAAGGGATCATGTTATGATAAGTTGAGTTTTGCCAGTGCATTGCGTATGCAGGTGGTGTTTTGAGTATATAGTATAAGTATATA
This sequence comes from Lordiphosa stackelbergi, assembly GCA_018904235.1. Taxonomy (NCBI): domain Eukaryota; kingdom Metazoa; phylum Arthropoda; class Insecta; order Diptera; family Drosophilidae; genus Lordiphosa; species Lordiphosa stackelbergi. The sequence continues at coordinate 29,654 of JAEIFU010000722.1, read as the reverse complement.
GTATGGGTGTGTGTGTGAGTGGGTTTGGTATAGGTAAATAGTCTCATGTCATGTCCAATTCACATACTAAGCATAAGTTTAAGAGCTTTTCAGTCTAAGCGCAGCTTTACTCTCGCTTACTGAAAGCTTTTTCACTCACTGTGTTATTTTGGACATGACTGTTTGAGAGTTAGATGATATTCGGATTGATTATAGAGATGAATTTCACTTTAAGCCAATTAGTTCACATGAAGAACATGTTTCAATGTCAATGAATGGGAGGAATGGTGCTAGGTGGACTTTTGAATGATGAATATTACAAATAAGAGAGTTGCGTACGTGATCTTATCAGTCTCCAAATTAACAATCGACGATATGAAACTATCTTTAACGAGTATACCGCGTATGGCCTTCCAATCGGTGGCACTCTCATTGAGCAGCTCACAGACCGATTCCAGGGCCAGTTTAACCACAGCTGGCGGATTGGCCATGGAGCGCACCTCGGCCAGGTGTTTCTTTTTAATGGAGCTAACGGCTGTGCGGATTGGGATTGATTGGTGTCAAGGTGTGTTCAGTTACAACTACATAGCTTAGGACTAACTTAATGTTTTTAGGGGGAGTTTTAGCCCGTAAGAACTTACCAGCTTGGGCATCAATGACAGCCGGTTCCACCTGAGCCAGATCGGCCATCACATATTTACGCTTCTCCTCAATCTTGACGGTCTGATCGGCCAAACGTATTTGTATCTCCTGCGATTGAATCTTCTTCTTCTCCGCCTCTTGCTGATCCTGGAACATTTGCTTAAGTTTGGCATTGGCTGCCTCATTCTTGGCCTGTAGCTCTTGCTTCTTGACAGCCAAAGATTTTTGCATTTCCTCCACTTGTTCCACAGTTTCGGCTATCTTGTTGAGACCCACATTCAGATGAAGTTGTTGCTCCTCCAGATCGCTGCGTTTCTCGTTATACAGCTTGACGAAATGATGTATAAAGTCGAGATAATGACGCGGAGTAACGGCCATGGTGCGACCACCACGCTTGGCCAGACGTGCATTGGCTTGGTGCAGAGTTTGATGCACATAGACACACGAGTTGATGACAGCATCGCGATGATTGGGATGGGCAGGCACCAAAGGACACACAGAGGGGAAAAAGTCGGGTGGCGACCAATTGGGTTTCTCCAAATCCACGCGAGTGGTAAACTCTTTGCCCACCTGGAACAAAGCCGAGTCTGACCAGTCACCAAACCAATTGAGAACACAACGATTAAACAAGGCCGGTGAGGTGGCTGCTCTGTCCTTTAAGCCATCAGTTGAAGGATTCATGGTAAAGACCACATGAAGATTACGCATCACTTGCTGGGTAAACCATTTGTATAACTCATCGCTGGAGTCCAGCATGAGGCCCTCACGTTGAGCTCCCTCCTTGCATTGGGTCATCAGGGTGGTGTATTCATCGCCCTCGAACAAACCGGGAACCTCTCCATTGGCCAGCAAGGTATTCATGCGCTCCAAGAAGCCCGAATCCAAAACATTCGATTCATCCAAAATAAAGGCTATTTTCTCATCCTTACAACCAGAGCGACGTAAAACACAACGCAGATCCTCATCAAAGTCCTCGCTGGTGTATTTGTTATGCACCTTAATTTGGAAAATGGACAAACCATTCATCCAGGCCACAAAGCGCGAGAGTGTGGTCTTGCCCGCTCCGGAAACACCGATAAGCAGCAAATGTCCCTGCGGTTGGCGGAAGATACGATCTATGCGTAAGACATGATCCAAAACTTCATCAAACAACACCAGGGGCACATCCAGTTCCTCCTCATAGAACACCTTCAAGCGTGCCCTTACATAGTCACGCAATTCCTCACGATTCACGGGCATATAGTCCTTGGACAGCCAGTTGCTATACAAAATGGGTCGCTGCAAAGCCTCCTCTTGATTAATGCCCGGGAAGTGCTTATGTCCCACCAAATCAATGTTCTCATTGGTCCAGCGACGTTCGGTATCATCCACCAGACGATCCTGGAACAAACGCAAGGCCTCATGAGCCCACAGGCGTACCAATCCCTCCACAGGCAGCGAATCCAAAGGACGTATGGCCTCACAAATGCCACGCACCCAGCGTGTCATCTCACGCGGTGAGTACACATAATGCGGCTGCATATCCTGAGTGAAACGATCCTGTGAAGCCAAATAGAACTCCACCATGGCATTGGTCAAAGGTTCTGCATAACCTCGCAGAGCGGGCATTAGACGCAACATGGCACGCGAGAAGGTGCCATAAATCTGTTTCAACGAAGTCTCTCCGGGATAATCCACATAAATAATGGGCACATGACGCAGGAAGCGATGCGATAAAGGTTTACGACCAGGATCAGTGGGTGGATTACAGGCTCCTACAAATTGTATGCGTTCCAATGAAACCCAAGCCTGATCGCTGGCACGATAGAAGCCCTTGTGCTCCACCAGCTGACGTAGGAAGGAAATCACACGCTGTGTGCCATAGGAATCCATATCGGGTAAATTGATTTCATCACAGAAGAGCACCAACCATTTGCCAATCTGCACGGGGGAGAGTACCACACCATTGGGTGTCTTGCGGTACTCGCAATAATGATCAAAGGTCTTCAGCAAAAGCTCAGGAGTGGTGGCCGATGAAAAGTTAAGACCCACCACTTCCATATCGGGTAAAGCGCGCAGAGCAGAGAACAAGGTCATGGTCTTGCCCGAACCAGGAGGACCGCAGAGCACTACAAATACATAGAAAGTAGGTTAAAAAAAGTAGATAGGGACAGTAGGCTTGACTTACCCAAAGGTTTATGCTCTGCCAGCCAGGTGTACAGCAAAGATTCATGACGCACCGTGTCCAAAGTAGGCACCACTATATCCGGCGAGGCCACCTTATGTGTTTCCACCTCAATGACAGGCACCTTATTGCTCCAGGGCACCCATTCACCATTCATGCTCACCTCAAAGTCTATAATAGGAGCACCCGCAGCTCCAGGCAGGGGTACAGTGGTTACACTACGCACAAAATCACCCAAATCTGTGCGCACCTTCAACTTGGCATCACCCGCAAAGGACCAAAGTACCGAGTAAACCAAAGCCTTGGGTATATAATGCTCCAACTGATCCGCAGAGCAAGGGAAATCCGGATGCTGGGCATTAAAGTTTAAAACATTCCTAGCCGCCTGATTCAGCATGGAGAAGAGTGAGCTTAAAGCACGCAGGCGTGTAAAGTCCATAATATGCTCCTGATCCATGGCATACTCCAAGGTGCGCACCACAATGCCATCCGCAAAGAAGAAGGGCTGCAACAGCAAGGCTATGTCCCTTTGCACCTGCAGCGAAGGTGATACCTCCTCCTCCTTATCCTTGGCTGGTTTGACCACACCCACAAAGTCCTCATCGCCATCCTCCAGCGGTATGCTACGCAAACGTGACAAATAGTTTTCGAAAATCATCTCCGTGGACAGCACATCCTCTGAGAACCAAACCATGCCACAACGTGACACAGTGGCCAAAGTGGCAAACTTCAAATCTTGAACCTCAAACATGACTCTCACATTGGGCGGCAGTGAGAGACGCTCGCCATTGGGCAGGGTCAACAGTTTGTTGTCATCTAGCACAGAATTCAGATTCTCCACCCACTCGGGATCGACATCGCCATCGAAAATGATCCATTGACGTTTGTTAATCTCTCCTCTGACATTGTCAATGATCTTGCGTAGAATGTGTGTGAATAGACCATCGGTCCATTCGCGTGTATTGGGATCCAAAACACCGTAGAGAGCCTCCTTAGAGATGGCCTTGGGGTCAATGACATGAGCCACACCCTCCACTCCTTCAAAGCGTTCCAAAGCCTTGAGTAAAGTACGCCAGGCGGTGGATTTACCCGAACCCGAGGGACCCACCATCATTAGACCATGATTAAGGTTGGAGATTTGATAGAGTTGCAAAACCTGAGAGGAAAAGAGAGGAGGATTAGTGAGGAACCCTAACAGGAAAAACCAGAGCTGTAATGTTTTCATTACTTCCCGTATTTAATTACTTTTCATTACTATAAACACAATTTTTTAGGTAATGAAAAAAACAATTCCTGATTACGATTATTTAATAATCGTAATTGTAACGCGGAATTATGATTATTCAGTCAATATTCCAAAATTTAATTACTTTCTACAATTACTTAGATAATTGTAACTGTAAAGGGTGATTATTGAGTAATTGTGCTTGAAATGTGGAATTATTCGGGGGTGCCACAGAAATCTCTAGAGATTTTGGTTTTTTTTTTAAACAAAAAAATTCTTGGTGCCACAGAACTTCTAGAGATTTCGTTTTCTAGTTAGAAAGTCTAGGTGGAGCACCAGATGTTCCAATTGATGTTCCATCTCTAAAAACAGGGCTGAAACTCTCGCCAAAAAGATTTCCTTATTTTAGACATCTTTCTAAATAAATTGATACAATTTATTTTGCTGTCTTTTTTTGGAAATGATCTTTTAACAGATCCATGGGTAATGTCTTTAAGATTCAATGGATATTAAAAAATATTTAAAAAAGATCAAAAACGATATTTCAAAAAATCTAATGGATATAGAAAATAGGATATATTTAAACAGATCAAATGGATAGTTGTTAAGTATCCTATAAATATTTTAATGCTTTTTTTTCAAAAAATAAATCTACTTCGAAAGATCCAATGGATCGCAAAAAAGGATAGTTAACTATCCAGTCCAAATAGACCAACGCATGCGCTTTCGTATTCATTCTTAAAGATGCGTCTTCAATTGGCATTTAGCCGAACTTCATAATTATGTGAATTCATTTGAAAATTTCGCTATTTTTTGGACCATTGGATTTGGACCTTGTATTTACTAACTCCTGCATCATCAAGCGGTTTAATATATACTCTTAAAGTAAGCGGTTTTTTTTTGACCATTTAAGTAAAAGTAAAATGTTCAAGTCCAGATTATCAACTATCTGAGTGCCAAATTTCATCCAAATATATCAAGCCATTTGGGCGTGATTGAGTAACAAATGGGCAAACGGACAAACATACAAATTTTTACATTAATTATATTAGTAAAATAAAGTTTTAGATGGAACACAACCAATAGAAAATGGTATTGACGCTTCGCTATTTGAAATAAAACGCTATATTAAAGATCATTTGGGAAGATACAAATTTCGAGATTTTTAAAAATATCCAATGCTTAATAAGAAAGCGATCAGGTACCTTAGTAAAATTGATATATGTGCATCATGTTTTTAAATATTTTTCGAAAATTTTACTTGGCTGATTTTTGTTAATATTTTTTTAAATAGGTAATTGATGTTAAGATTTAATGTACACCATGTTTTTCAAATATTTTTTTTTTAATAGAAAACATTATTTTAAGAAATTTTCATGTAAAGTTGATAATTGTGCAAAAACTTAAATACCACAAAAATTAAGGAGATAAAGAAATTAAATGAACATGAAAGGATGCCCCAAAGATCCTCAATTGGATTTAAGTCCGGACTTATAGCTGGCCTCTGTAATAAGGGAATACTATTGGAACAGAAAAACGACATCGTATGCCTTGCAACTTGTATAGGAGCGTTATCCTGAAATGTCCAGTCGTCGCTATGGAACTTCGCAATGGTATAAGTTCTCCTCAAGGAGATCCGTATACATTTCCGCATTGTTCCGTCCCGGCACAAAGCAAATGGGAGACTTTTCAGCAGAGCTAAATGCCGCCCATACCATCAGAGATCCACCACCATGGTTCCCCCTATAGCTCGTCTTCCTGGGATGACTTGGCTTCCAGCCAGAACTTTTGATTTCCATCTGGTCCGTCTAGGTTAAACTTCTTTTCATCACTGAAAATCACCTTTGTGAACTCGTTGTCCGGGGTAACAGTTTTGGTGTCCGTATCTTTGAGTCATATTTGAGGTGCAACTCCTTTTGACAAATCTGTTGCACCCTCTGCCTTCTTATTGGCAACTTCAATTCAGCCTTTATTTGAGCGCAAGACATATTTTTAGCCGTTGCTAGCGCCTTTATGTGCCGTTTAGTACGCGCATCAACTTTTGGTAATGCCCCACTTCTGTTGTTTCGGGCATATTTCTGGTGATTCTTCAAATAATTCGCGATAGTATTTCGATGTCGACTTAATCTTTTGGCAATTTCTGATATTTTAATGCAACATTCAGCCAAAGTTTCAATATGTGTTTTTTTCTTTTTCATTTAATTCGGCTGCGAGAGGCATTTTAAACCAAAAATAGTCCAAATTTCTAAAAAAAAAAAAACTCAAAAACTTGTAACAATACTAATTATATTCAATTAATTAACAATATTTAAATGCACTCAATCAATTTTTGCAGCGAGATAATTAATGTGTAAATGTAATGAAGAGTTTTGCACAAATATCAACTTTTTATTAAAGTCATGACTTTGTCTCTTTTAAAATCCTAACGGGACTAATGATTAAAAGCAGATAAGAAACATATGCATGGAAAAACATCACAAAGCATAAGAGATAAAACATGTATACTTAAAAATGTATGCCGTTATTAGAACAACTGTAAAAAGCAAAAAATTTTCACAAAATCAATTTTACGAGGTATAACACACCACTTACGTCGTCAGCCCCAGCTAAAAGAATATTTTCATTTGCAAATATTATTAACGACTCAAGACGCCATGCCTTTCCGATTTTTCGTTTGATAAATTAGTTGTCATGAAGTCCAACTTTAATTTAATGGGTAATAGGAAATAAACTTGTTATTATTTTCAAACAAAAACATGACTTTGATAATTGGGCTTAAGTAATTAAATTTGACACCTAAAATTGCAAGAATAATTCAACATTTCAAGCACAATTACTCAATAATTACCTTTTTTAGCAACAATTATCTAAGTAATTGTAAAAGTAATTAAATTTTGAAGTATTCACTGAATAAACGTAATACCAATTTACAATTACAACTATTAAAAAATGGTAATTAGGAATTGTTTTCAATTAGGAAAATGGTAATGGTAATTCAAGTTTACAGCTCTGGGAAAAAGTATGTAAAATGCTTAGTTACTTTATCCACCCAAGTGGAGCCGAGTCCCTTTGTTAAAAAAGTAGGCAAGAGTGGAGGAGTTAAAATAGTTATTACAGAAACCAAAGCAGAAAGAGAATTCCCCTCAACACTTACCTTCTCCATCCAGGCAGCTCCCTGCTCATCACCCTCGCCGCAAACCAAATAATCTTCCTGGCACACCTTGCGTATCTCCTCCTTCAAACCCTTCATCTCTGCCCGGGTATAACCCACATTGGGGAACACATCGCTTAGCAGAGAGAACAGCAGTGGTATATCCTCGGCCACCAATTTGGGCACCATGGTCTCGCACACGGACTGTATCAAAATCTCCTGCTCGGGCAAATTCTCTGCCACCGAGGCCTCATCTATGTTCTCATCGCCACGTTGACGCATTTGTTCCTTAATCTTCATGATACGATCACGTTTCACATTACCCGCCGAGATCAAAACCGATTTGAGGGCACGCAAACCAAAATCATAATGACTCTGATTGGACAACTGTTCATCGCACAGCTTGAAGAAGGGCACAATCTTGCAGGCCAATTTCTCGGCCGAACGGAAGCCCTGCGAGAAAAGCATCACCTCGGCAATAAGCTGACGATCGGGTGTGGTCATGGCCAAAGAACGGAAGAGTTTTTTCAAATTATCCGGTAGATTGGAGCGTCCTGCATAGCCGGGATTCATGGTAATGAAAATGGCCATATCGGGTGAGACGCGCACTTGTTTGCCCACCAGTTCCACGGTAATGCTTTCCTTGTTACTGTCCATTTCATACTTGAGAGCCTCCTGTATGGTTTGAATCTGCTGCGAACAGGCGGATAACATGCGCTCCTCCAGACGATTGAACTCATCGAAACAACCCCAAGCTCCTACTTGACAGAGACCCACAAAAATGCGTCCCATGGCCTGGAAATCAAAGGTTTCGTCACAATTGAAGACCAAAACAAAGCGACCCAATTGATTGCCCAAAGCCTTGACAGATTCCGTTTTGCCCGTGCCTGCGGGACCAAAGGGTGAGCCACCCAGACGTGATTCGAGAGCCTGGGTCATGGTCAAATAGCAGCGATCTGTAAGAGGTGTTTGCACCAGACGATCCTGTACACCCAGGTACTCAAAGCCATAGAAGAAGCGTGCATTGGCCATGTGTATGGTCAATTGTTGAAGTACTTCGGTTTGGCGTGGATCAAAGTAGAAACGCATTTCGCATAGCCATTGGAAGGATTTGGGTGAGGTCACCCCATTGGTAATAAGGCGTCGCGTCACCGTACGCTTGTGCACAAATTCGTTGATCAAATGTTCCAGTTTACGACGACGCAAAGGTGGTTGCTCCTGCAACACCGAATCAGCTAGGACATTTAGAGTGCTCTCCACATTGCCTAAGACACGCTGCATAGGCTTGGCATTGTTATTCTCCGAGGCCTGCTGCAAAGCCGACTCCACATCTTCGGACCACAATATTTGAGCAGCTAAAACCACAATCTGAGCTTGATATTTGTCACACCATTCCATATAGGCCTGAGGATCTATTTTGCCATCACGAAACTGTTTGATATCCTGCACCGCCTGAGCCAGTAGCGAGGCTAGGGTAAAACGCATTTGTTTCTCCACCAGTGAAAGCCATTCATTGATTTTGGGATGATCCACCGTGGACACGGGATTTATAAAATGCACCTCTTCGCCCTCGCGTGATGAAATGCCCAGTATGACATTGTTTTCCTCATTCAAAAGAATGGCCGCTACGCCAGCAAACATTTTCTTGAAATGCTTCTGCAGACGTGCTATATTCTTGCTGTTGCCTATAATCTCCAGTAGATCCTCATCGCCCACGAAATAGAAACGTGGAAAGGAGGTACGTTCACGTTCCAAATATTCACCCAAAGCTTTTTGAATTTTACCCAAAAGATCGGCCAAACGTTCCAGGGAACGCTGTACGGCGGGTATATTCAATACATCCATTACTTTGGGGGACTTGGTGACCTTTTTCATTAGACCCAAAAATTCCGAACTGATACTTTGGAAACGTGAAGTTTCCACTGGGAGTAGAGTCTTGATATCAGCACTTCCAGAGAAAGATGCCCTCTAGGTAGACCCAGCGACGTTGTACATCAATCCACACATCGAATAAAGCATTAATGCGATTCAATTTCTCCTCCCAAGTGAGAGCCTCTTCCTCAAACACTTTGTAGTAGGGCGATAGCTTCATGGCAGCCACTGAATTGATGTGTTCTTTGACCTTATTGAACAAATCATCCCAACCGCGTATGATGCGGCATTTGTTTTGATAGTTAATCAAGTCCAGTTCATAATTTTGCCAGGATTCGCGCACTTGCTTCAAGAACTCTTCCAAAGCCATTTCACCCTGGGCCACCAAAATGATGTCCTTGACAATGCCCTCGTTCTTTTGTAAATTCACATCCCACACCTGTCCTAGGGTTAGATCAGAGATTACCCAATTGACGCGCAACTGTTTGGTCAGCTGCTTCCAATGGCGCTCCTTTAAGGCATCCGATTTCAGCTCCACTATCAACATGTTTACCTAGAAAAATGGTTCAGGTTTATTAGAAAGAAAGCAAATCTCCCTTTAACTCAACTCACCTTGATATAGCTCTGTATCAACTTCTTGACATACTCATAGGATTCGTACATGCGTAAACGTGCGGGCAACTCCTTCAACTGTGCCATCATGGCTTCCAATTGCTGACGCAATTTACGTGGCTGCACCGAGAGCCAAGGTTTCTCGCGTGTCTCATCAATTTGAGACCATACCTTGGACAATTCACCCCAAACACCACGCAAATCCTGTAGTTCTTCCAGGGCCACATTCATACGTTCGGCACTATTATTGGGCACAGCAGATTCTTGCAATTCCAAAGCTTCCTTGGCCTTGGCCACATTATCACGCTCCTCCTTCAAACGTGAATATTTGCTCTCAAAGATTTGCAACTGTTGTAGAGCATCATCGGGACGTATTTTGCCTCCAGTGGGTTTGGTTTTCTCCCAATCATTAAGAAAGTCCACAGTGCGTGTTTCCACTGCTTTGTCTTCGGCCACAATTTTGGCCTGCAAACTGGCCACTTGTGTCTGTATGGCCGTATCCTTGCGCTTGATGATCTCATTGAAAGGCGGACCATTCACCCTCAATGTTGTCCACATGCAACCAATTGTTGGGGAACTGGAAACGTTGACGCTCCAATATACGCTGAGCCTCCCTGAAAACTTCCACCTGTTTGTCCCAGGCTATCATATCCTTTTTCAATGATTGCACATAGGTTATAAAACTGACCGCATCTGAGGTGCTGGCTGCCTCAATACTTTGCATTTCCAAATCCGTGCGAGACTTGGACACTTTGGTATGGAAAGTGGTCATTTCAGTGCCCAGTAGAGTACCAAATTTGCCCAAAGCTTCCTTGTGCCAGGAGTCATACTTCAGGGTAACCTTGGCCTGCACCTTGGCATAGTCTATGATAATGGGACCATAGGCTCGGCGTGTGTCCGACGTGTCAAAGGTGGTGCGGGATTGCTTAATATCGTTCAAGCATTTAATCCACAAATTAACATCTTCACCCAGGCGTCCATAGAGAGTATCCGCCTGCAGATCCCACAAGCTTTGATAGCGCAACCATTCATCCACATAGTTCCTCACCTCGCTGACCTTATGCTCTATGGCTCCATAGGCATTCTCCAAGATTTTACCCTCTGGCAATTTGGTCAACAGATTGCGATAGGTCTGGCTGACAGGTTTCTCCAGTCCCACCTGATAGCGTGTGCTCTGTAGACGCACCTGGGATGTCACAATGGCTTGCCAGGCAAAGAATTGTTGCATTATTTGGAAACGTGCCTCCTCAATGGAGGGATACAAGTACATCTGTTGATTGGTAATGCGTATCTCATGTACAGCATTTTGAATTTGTGGTTCACCGCCTAGTTTATGCGTAGGCTGTACCGGAGCATCGGTGTCCATGGAGGTATCCACCTCTTTTTTATTGCCCGTCAAGGCCTCAGTCCAGGCCTGTATGCCCGCCTGCAGACGCAAGGCCAATTTCTTTTCCACCTCCTCGTCCAGGCGAGTGACCCACACACTCAAATTGGAATACTGACGCAGCGAAAGATCATCTACGGCATGTTGAATCTTTGAAAGAATCTCCACAAAGGTGGCTGCACTATAGGGACAAGTTTCCAATGAACGCACATCCACATCCAGTTGTTCCTCCACCACCAATAGATCATCCACCTGTCAAGGATTTATTAGATCAATTCTCATTTGATTGCATATTACTCACCTTCTCCTGGAATTGAGTGACGCACTCGGACAAGCGTAAGACATAGGGATCTAGCTTGTAGGACTCCCATACCAATCCTATACCCTCGGAGACCAAATTCAGCACATCTTTGCGTAAACCAGCCACCAGTGGAACTATGCTGGCGCGATCTTCGATCTAATCCAAAAAGTGTTACATTTTATTTAGTTACGTGTAAAAGTAAAGGCTACGTTTCTTAACAAGTTAAAGTATCAAATGCATGCGGGAATTTAACAAAAACTAAACTTTAATTGAGGTTGCATTAAGGAAATAAAACTGTTTTTTTTTTGAGGGGGGACAAAGGACACTACCTTGAATACTGAATTTTGTGCTAGACTCCTATTATTAAGCTGCATGAAAGAAAGGTTGTAGTTTGGTTGGTGGTTCGTTGCTTAACTAAGCTTATGGATAAATGGTGTATGGATTGGTGTGATGTGGTGTTCGTGGGTGGGTAATAAAATTCAAGCTATACGCCAGGAATTAAGCAATGCATTTAGGACCGAGCAATTGCTCATAGCTTAAGGTGTTCTTGTGATTGTGTTTGGTGGTTTAAGAGCGATAGACAAAATTATGAAATAAATTAAGGGCTGCCTTCAGACGAATAATTAAAAAAATTGTGATTCCGACTGCCTGATTCATCAATATTCCTGCTCCTTAAATAGCTACTTAGCAAGGATAAACACGGAGGTTGCAGACGAATGCACCAAAATGCAAATGAGAATTGCCCATTCTAACCCACTCACTATTGTGTTGCAGTTATGGTGATATCACCCCAAACCAATTTAAAACTTTCAAAACTTTCCCCCTCTAAATCTTCCCACATACAGTGTACACTGTACACACACCCAATTACACATTTAGCCGCTACAACAACAACCTTCAGAGCTAAACATTTTACAAGAAAATTGTGTGTAAATACGGCATAGCGACATAATTCCGACGACATAATTCGCTCAGGACATTTGGAATCGAAGTAATGTCGCTTTCGATCGAAATGTTGTCGTTTTGAAACATTATTCCGGCATTTCGTTTCGCTCGAAATTATGTCGATCTTCCCATCTTCTTCCGATATATGCGAACAGTGGAATCGAATATCACACTCCATGAGTACGGCTGCCAAGGAGATACTTGGGTACTCCGAGTTCCCTCGAAGGTGGTCTTGGTACGATAGGGAGTGCCGACGCGCTACTGCAGAGAAAGACGCAGCCTACAGGAGAACTCTGCAGTCGGGAGCGACGCGGGCTGTTAAGGAGCGATACCGGGAGAAAAGGAAAGATGAGAAGCGCCTCTTAGAAGAAAAAGAACGAGCAGGAAAGGCGCATGCGCGAGGAAGTCGAGATGTTATTCGGCATGAGTGAGACTCGAAAATTTTACCAAAAAATTAAGCAATTAACAGAAGGTTTTAAGCCCAGAGTCGCACAATGCAAAGACGAACACGGGAATCTGGTCACCGATCCGCAAGTGGCGCTTAACAAATGGAGAAGCTACTTCTCCAAACTACTGGGAGGCGATGACGAACATGATGCCATCTCTAGAGAAGTAGCGATGCCACCAATCGACAACATAGAGATAGACCCGCCGACCCAACAGGAAGTCTGTTTAGCCATACAAAGGCTAAAGAACAAAATCACCAGGCGCTGATGAGCTGCCCGTGAATTGTTCAAGGCTGGAGGGGAAGAATTGGTAAGGTGCATGCACCAACTTTTGCCGCATATGGGTTGACGAAAAGCATGCCCGACGATTGGAATGTAAGGGTCCTATGCCCAATCTTTAAAAAAGGAGACCCTGCAGTTTGCGCCAACTACCGCGGGATCAGTCCCCTCGCATTATTTGTGAACGTCTAAAGCCGCTACGATTGGACTTATCAGTGTGGCTTTAGACCTGGTAAATCCACCACAGACCATATATTCACACTACGACAAATCCTGGAGATGACGTACTAGAGAGGCATCAACACATACCATCTTTTTGTCGATTACAAAGCCGCTTTCGACACACCTTTGTCTACCTTTGGTATACCTGCAAAGTACGTTCGACTTTGCATGATGACGTTGAGAAGCACTCAAAGCTCCGTCAAAATAGAAACGAACCTCTCCGAGCCTTTTGATACCAAAAGAGGTTTTACCTTATCGTGTGACTTCTTTAATCTGCTGATGGAGTACATACTCCGCCGGTGCCCAAATGCCAACAGATCGGGCACCATCTTTAATAAAGATGTAATGCTACTCGCATACGCCGATGATATTGACTTTATCGGCAATAGCGAACGGGCGGTAAGCGAATGGCGTTTTCAGAGATGAGAGGCAGTCAACTAATGTGGTTTAGCGGTGAACGAGGACAAGACGAAGTACCTAGTGTCCTCGAAACAGAAGTACACGCGTCTTGGGCAATCGTTGCAATGGGAATAAATTAAAGGTGCGGAAAAAGACATTTCCAAGCTTGGCGTGAAAAACTGGTGCCAGCTCGCAGGCAGATTCGCGCCGCCGAGACCGTCAAACGGTTGTGATGCAAACATCGGGCCAATAAAGAAGAAGACGAAGTATACCTCAAACGTCATTCGACAAATCACCCGACGTCTACATCCCAAGCCGAAGCGAATGGGAAAACCTTCCCCATGGCAGAGCTAACGTCATAAATATCTACATGGGGTGTCTTCTTGCCAAACCTTAACCTAAGCTTAGGCATCCAGGTAAAGCTGCCACCTACCATAGCAAACTTTCGGTCAAAGAAGGAAACATATTTATATACTCGGATAGTCAAGCAGCCCTAAAGGCTCTTGACTCCAATACAAATAATGCTTAAACGTGCCTGGACAGCGGAACATAGATGGAAACGAGTCTGCGGACAAACTGGGCGGAACCATTCAGCTCCTTTCAGAGAAGATTACGATAGGGATGCCTATGGCTACCTACAAGCTTCACATAAAAGCCGAAACACTGCGTCTTGCTTTGGGGGTGGAGAACCTTTCTTCGTGCTCGATACGACACGCACTATTTGCGTTACAGAAGGGAACACATATGTGCCCTGACGAGACACTGTCTTAGCGCACCACGATTTCTGTAGAAGTTGCAGATATGAGGAAGAGGAGGAAAGGGTACAACACCTTCTGTGCCATTGTCCCGCTCTGAGAAAGGCGGACTTAGGATTCTGGGTCAACTCCATTCAACCAATCTATCGAAGAATCAGAGCTAAAAATCCCAGCTCTACTTCATTTTATTCTGCCCACACAATGGTTCAGTATTGACACCCCTCGGCACTAAAGTGTTAATAGGGAATATATAGCATCGCAACGTGTCGCTCTCAGCTATCGCAACCTAACCGAACCTACAGCTTCACTCAGACATTATATGTCACGTCCATGCACTGCAAGCAACGGGAACGTGTATAAAGTTTACAGGACGAGACGTTATTTTTTTGAAATACCGAAACTATCGATATACCCGAAGGAAAACACATCAACTTCTCCATTTTAGAGCTTACATCATCTTTTCTTTCCAAATCCTTCCGAAATTCGTTCAAAAAATCATTCGTCTGATGGCAGCCTATACCAAAATGCCCAATAAACCCTTAACCGTATCTTACCTTCTCCAAAGTGCGTTCATAGGTGCGAACACTTTCAATCAAGGATATAGCATAGGGATAAATCTGATTGGCCTGATGAGCCTTGTTGACAATGGTCAGGGGAACTCTGCAAGTTAAATCCATTAAAGAAGAATGTAGAGAATAAAACTTTTCACCCACTCACCTGAAACCCAGATTCTTGATATTCCTCACTTCCTTGGCCAAAGTGATGATTTCGGGTAAAAAGTTGACACGCAAACGCAATACATTACCGCGTCCAATTCTCGAACGTGTCGACTCAATGGTGAAAATGCGGCCAGTGCTGCCAAAGTTGCGTTCCTGCACCTTGCGTGCCCATTCATGGAAAACATCCGATATGGACAACTTGGCACGGAAGCTATCGCCATCGGCTTTAAGGTTTTTACCCTCAATATGGGTCTCCCAGCCTTTACCCAAAACATCTTCGACGCGTTTCAGATACATGGTAAGTTGATTATCAATCTGACGTGCCCAAATGATAGACCCGGCCACAGGTGGCAGATCGCGTACTGAAGACAAGCGACAGCTCTTGCTTTGAGGATATTGAACTTTAAACTTCTCATGCAGAGCTTCAATGTCATCCTTGACGCGTTGAATCAACTGGGTTTGGTACTCGCGAATGGCTCCACGTATATGAGGACGCACAAATAGGGCATTGAAGCGTGAGAAGATGCGGAACATTTCGTTGGCATTCTTGGCAGTGCCCAGCTGGTCGCGTAGATGAGCGGTGATGCGTGTCTCCACACGATCTGACATAAAAGAGATTATTAAATTACAAAGAAACTGGAGATATTGACAGATATTTACCAATTTTCTCCTCATAACGCTTAACAGCTGCCTCCCAGGCTTCAGAGCCTTCTTTAGTGATGTCCAGACAATCCACCTCTTTGACATTTTCATAGGCCAAGTTGACCTCCTCAATGGCATTGGCATCGGCTGCATCCAAACTATAGGGTTGCTTGGTCTCCACCGAAATGCCATCATCATTGGCTGCCTGCAGCTTGGTGGGACGAAGTACACGCAAAATAACCGTACGTAATTGTTCATGCTGACGACGGAACTTGCGCATATGTTCCATGCGTGTCTGCAGCTTCTTATGAGCGGGGGAGACACGCCACACCATCTTCAAATGTTCATCTCGCTTCTTCTTAACAATATCGCGCAGTAATCCCTGCAGCTTATCATACTCATCATCCCAGCAGCTAAAGATTTCAAAGCATTGGTTCATGACACGTTCAAACTCATCAAAGGGTATATGCATGAGGCGTCGAGTGCCCAGAACCTTGAGCAGCTGCTGGGAAAGATCCCGGGAAATGGCCTCAATCAGCTTGAGGCAACGCTGTATGGGATACTTGGTATTGCGTACTTTACGCAAATGCGAGAAGATTTGCTGTACAGCAGGACGTATCTTCTCTAGCTCGGTGGCTGAGAGTAGATCATTAATGGGGAAATCCTTCATCAAGGGATTATAGTCGGCCACAGTGGCCAAAGCTTGCTTCAGGCCGGTGTCAGTGTCAAATGAGACAGTGGCATGGAAACGCTTGCCATGTTTGAGTATATCCAAAGTTAAAGCCACCTCAGGAGACTCGCGTTTCTCCTGTATGCGGTACAAGGCGCGCTCCAGATTCAGCCAAAAGGAGATTTCCTGTAAAACACAGATTAATAGAAGTTGCTACCATCTTATCAAACCTCAACCCACCTGCAGCGCTGTTCCCGAACCCGGATCACGATTCAATTTGGTGACCTTCTTGATTTCGGTAATCCAACGATTGACGCCATTCTGCAGTTGATTCAAGAATGAGGAATCCTCCACTTTATCACCAAAATCCACCACCTTGGCCTTGCGTCCCTCATCGGCGCACTTCCGTATGACGGTATTAACAGTTGCATGTGCCGTCAGTGTAATCTCTGGTATATCAATGTTTTGCTGCAAATGCAACAGACCCATCTCCAGTTCGGCCAGCTTTTTCTCCACCGATGGTGCCATCTTATCGCCATCCCTATCCGCACGTCCCGATTCCTTGACATAGGACTTGAAATACGGTGCCAGGGATTTGCTGATGTACGCATGCAATGTCTCATATGGTGAGCCATCGGAGAAGTTGATAAGACGCAGCTGGGAATGAATGGATTTGTCGGCTTCGACCACCAGGCCACGCTTAATGCAGGCCACTGAAGCCATCCGGCTGTTGGTGAAGTGAACATCATTGCTGATTTGATAGGTCACTAGCTCCTTATCGTCCTCGCCCTCTGTTGGCTGTTCGCTGTCGTCCTCTGTGCAATAGAAAGAGAGAGTAAGATATTTGTTAGAGAAGTGCCAGAGAAAGCGACGCAGAACTAAATGAGGTTGGTCCACCATATGCATCGCAGTAGGCGTACATGTAAGGGTGAAATTCTTGCTACGTTTTGATAACGCATTTGTGTGTAGAGATTTTGATGTTATTTTTTGTGTGTCAATTTTCATTTGACGTTAAACAAAAAAGCAGAAAAATTGATATATTATTACTTATTTACACACCATTTGCACTGTTTTCTATTTACGTTGTCTCCACACGGTTTGTCGATACGGTATTTTACTATCTGTCTGTCTGACTCGTCAACAGTGTGACCATCATTTGATGTCTTAACAATACATTTACTCTAAAATGTCGATATATCTGCAGCATGGTATAATTAACAAGGTAGAGTCGTCAGAAATTCACCATGCGAGAGAGGAACCAGTGATTTGACACAACACAACGCCTGCTGACCCCCTACGCAAGTAAGTTTTACCGCAGATTCGAACACAGATTCGTAATTCACAAGAATTCACCGAGTGTTTGAAAGTAAATCGTAGTCAGCGTTACAAACAATCCCTTCCGCGGCAGTATATTACCGAGCAACACTGATAAAAAGAATGTTATGTCCTCTTTCTCCTTGGGGAACCATAGCTTTCCGCATGCTCCTATAGTCGTCTTCTTTCTAGGTCTGCTGAAACCCGAATTATTTATTTTTTTTTTTGCATTATAAGGCCACTTTCCAAGAATCACAAATTCAAAAATTTATTCCTTTGTTACTGAGTGTTTTTCACCAATCAACTGGTACCCCAACAAGAGGCAGCTTAGTTCAATGACTTCACCTTGTATAATTCCACCATGATCTGTACATATTCAAATCGTGGCAATCATTTTCAAATAATTCCAAAGACTACATTCTCCACAGGCACATTCTCTCAATATTCGGATCCACGGGCTACCGGTTCCATACGCTATTAACGGCATTGCGGTTCCAACGGGTCTATTTAGATTTATCGGACTTATCGCGTCGGCCACCAGGTGCTGCCTTTACCGTCTGCTTTAAGTCAGCCACAGACAATTAGAGTTTCTTCACGTTCTAAGGGGCGGCCTTCAGCTCGGTCACTAATGCCATCTTCCTCTCGCTCACTCGGCGGCAATATCGTTTGCTTGCATTTGTGACAGCGTATTTATTTCATCCAGGGAATCAAACCGAACCAAATATTGGGTTTCGGTTCTGGCTATGCATTTCCGTCCATCTAATTTCTTAGCGGAGACATAATAAACTTCACATTGCGGGTTAATAAAATTCCCAACCCAGTAGAATTTGGCGGAGACCGAGGTCCCTCATCAGACAAACGGCCTCTATTCAACCGAACACAGAGAAACACACGCATCTCGAATAGTCTGTTTGTTAATTGTCACACGAATGCTGGCCTTAAACAATTCGTCAATGCACCTGGAACCAGCAGTTTTCGTTTCCTGTGCTTGATTCGTGTTTTCTGATCGACTCGTCAAGCTTTTTATCAAGCCTACATGAAATCGACCAATGTGTTTTTTTTATATTTTTGGGCCATGATCGCCCTTTTAAAAAGTAAATTACATAGATATATGTAAAAATAAGTCATATAAGTTCCCTTGCAAACTGGTATATATGCATATTTATGTACATTGTACAATGTAAACACAAACATAGTTTTCGCTTCTTTTCATCAGAGAGATGCAAACATTAGCATGTACTTACATACATAAAGGCAGGCTATTTAACTTTCTAAGCACTTACATACGAAATAAGTATGTATTTATGTATATGCATGTCCAAAGAGAAAAACTCTAAGCTTATATGTGCATTAGACTGAGCATCATTTTACTGGTATTTATGTATATAAAAATAAATATTTGGAAAAGTAATTTATTTGCCTTAGTATGTAAAGCGATCGTTCAGATTAACTAGCAATTTTTAAACAAATAAACTCGTTGCAGTTTCGCAGCTCAAACATGAATATACAATTTTACATCATGTAAAGCGAATTTATTACTGAGCTTTTTCGTTATGCTTACAAAAGCGCCAGAAGACTAACTGCCATGTTCTCGTTTCTCTTCTCTATTCATCAATCAAGGAAATCCGTATCAAATATTCAGTTTCAACTTACTCTTTACACGAGGGATTCAAAATAAAACGTTTTAATCTAAATTACCCAATCATTTTTATGCAACAGCATATTAAAAGCCGAAACAGGACTAAGCATAAAGCGAACATGCAGAAACAGAGCTAAAGTGTGAGAGCGCCATATAAATACATACTTTAATTTGTGTTTTTTGTACGTCTTTTACACAGAAAATTACAAGCACAGACTTCAGAAACAATATCGGTTGTCGCTCTTTCTCGCTCTACACCGTTGGCGCTTTACGTAATCGAGCACCTCTTAAACACTTCGAAGGCTGTTTGTCGCACAGCATCGATTACAACCCAGCTTACATTTACATGGCCGCTTTGTGGACTGCTAGCTTTCGAATCCCCATTACTTTGTCATCGACAAGTGGGCGATAGCCGAACGAATAACCTAAGAAATGTAATGGACGGTGTGGATGGGCCGCCCACTAAACGATACACATAGTATGCGCTGTTGTAATGCAGATACTTTACCATGTAATTTACTTTGAAGTTCAAAGTTTGAACTAAAAGGTATATAGAGTGGTAATGCTATTGAAGTACAGCTCCATGTGCGGTATGTTAAGTTAAATTAATTATTAAAGGTATATATCAACAATTTATTAGCCATTAAAAGTTATTTAAAAATTAGTTTTTTTCACTGAAATGTTACAAAATTGAATGCAAAAACGAACAACATACGAATGTATTTCGAATTTTCGACAAACCGAAGCTTCGAAGACTTGACAAACTCCGTATGACAACTAAAGGTAAAATGTTTAGGTTCTTTTCGATCTTTTGGTTCTAAAAAAATATCGGTTCTCGAATACCGGTATTTAAAAAATTTTAAATATCGATTCCGGTTCTTAGTTTAATTCGGGTTTTTGCGATATTCGGTTCAGGTTTGACTACCTGATTTCATCAACAGTTCGTTTGTAGCCATTTGTATGGGCGTCATTCGGCGTTGAAATCGGGACTCTGACGTCTTGGCTTGGGAGCACCTCTCCGTAGCGTTCTTAAACGGGACGATTTTTTCATTTCCAACAACTGACATAAAAGTGTTTGCCAGGAAACGGAGTTGATGTCGGGTAGGTCAGCGGCTACGGGGACTTGAGGCATAACGAGTTTTTCTAGCGACTTGCGATTTAATCCACAAGTGGTTCCACGCGTTTCTACTTACATGATGTTCATCGGTCCAACAACACTGTTTTTGATTAGAGAAAGCTTGACAATGCTCTTTGAAATATTAAATTAATTTAATTTCACATGGCTGAAAGGAGTGGAAGAAGTGCTAGTTGGGCTGACGTGAGGCCAGCACTATTTTTTTAGACCGAAGCCTCGCCAAACTTTAATTTTTGGCACTTGGCCCGTTTGTAAAACCCGGTACGTATAATTTTCAACATGCGGAAGGATTCCTTTCCATGAAACGACGCACGATTGATAAAATAAAGGGAATAATTAATTAATTTTTCTTTATATGGCAACTCTTTCACACAGAGTTGCTTTTGAGCTGCAAGTATAAACTGCGGTAAATTGTTTACTGTGGTAATGGAAATTCGCGTTCGGTGCGTTTAAACGGGGTATGTCTGTCTGACTGGTCCATTTTATTAAGTGTCTATGGTGTGACCATCATTTGGTGTTTTAAAAATACCTTAACACTAAAATATCGATATATTTACATCTTGGCGGTTAGTTTCAAACAATTCCAAAGACTACAAAGTAAATCATTTTCGTACTCATTTAAGAAAAGGCTGGATTACTCTGCTATTGGTCGAATGGTCTTGATTGTGATATATTTAGAACGAATTTTGTTTTCGAATGTACAAGGAATTTGTCAAAAATATTTGTAGAGTTAACACTAGCCCAAGTGAGGAAAGAATTTTTGCTGGAATTTCTTGAATGCTCCCAAAATGATCAAATAATAGTGGTATTCCTGAAAGTTGATTTGCTTTTGATTTGCTTTCTAGGAGAGCTGTGCAGATAAGTAACCATGAACATCTTTGACCAAGTAAAACGAAAGCAAATCGAAATCAGCTCCGAAGCTGATTTTACGAAATCAATTGGTATGACCTTAATTTCATTGCATTTTCTGGGCAAACTGCTCATATTGTATGGAGCAGCTGTCATCAGCTGTTTCACGAAATCAAATCGAAAACAAATCAAAAGCAAATCACTTTCAGGAATACCACTAATATTTTAATTTGTCTCGCCATACATAAAATCGAAGCAACCGAGCACTTAGACTTCAGCTTGACATAGACCTTAGGCCTCTCACAATTTACAAATTGTATACATTTCAGAGCATTCAATATAGAAACATCGCTGGCAAATTGAATTTATATTTTTTAAGCATTCAATATAAAAACCTTTCTGATATTTGTAAAATGCAGAACCAACGAAAAGACCTTCTGCTGTCGCAGCTGATTAAACAGTTGCTCGAGACTGATGAGGAGGATGATACATTCAAGAGTTGTCTTGAATTTTTTCTTGACAAGTTAGATCTATACAAAGATGAGAAGATTAATCCCCAAGGAGTCTGGAGGAACTTAAATCATTTTATTGAACGTTATAAAGAGGAACAGATGGAAGAGTTTGGCGACACCATTAAAACGTTATCCAATTTGGTATTGAAAGATAAAACACTACAAAACAATATGCAATGGAAGTATATGGATTTTTTGCTATCGGTGAACTTTCAAGCATTTCGACAGATCCGTCGTGATAGAGACGGCATGCGTCAACGACGCACTAGCATTCTGGAATCTTTGGCTTTAGGAAATGAGAGTGAAGCAGGTGATTCAGCGCGCCACCCAATAACACCAAAAAATTTAGATGGTGTGGATGCGAAGGCGCCCTGTAACTTTTTCTTGGCTTATGGGGAATACTTGCGTCGTCAGCTGCCAACCAACTTGGAGGATTATGCTTTAGAGGAATATCTTTGCATGTATTTTGTCCCATCAAAATGCAAATACTTTCTCTGTGATGAATTTAACATAAAATGGCGTGAGGAGAATATTTCACTAAACGAGGAACTAGCTCAAAATTTGATAGTGCCATTGATGCACATGCTACACCTACGTCGGTTTATTGATTTCTATGCCAAACCCATTACGACGCTTAGTCGTCTGGAAAGTATGGCTGGTCTGTTTAAAGCCCTCAACAGACTCCTGAAGCCAGTGTGGGAGTTTTTAATATTTTACGAGCGTTGTATCCGAACAGGAAGGGAGACAAAGTCTTGGCAAAACTTCTTACTAAAATCCACAACTCAACGCGAACTGCTGAATGTACTCTGGAGCTTGGGACATGGCAGTTTTATGTGGAATACTTTGCCAACTGTTACATTGCCGGCACATATCATATGCCTTTACGCTCAGACCTTGCTGTTTTACTGGATATCGGAACCGCTTTGCTCGTCCAAGAAACGCAACTGTGGTGCAGCAATATTAATGCATGCCTTGGCTGCATATTGCCAATTTCTGGACAATTATTGGCAAACTGGGAGATTTCAATGATGGTCACAACGAGTTTTTGGCTCAGCGGGTGGTCATCGATGGACGTTCGGAGTACCATTTAAGAATCATAGATAATGAGCATGATAGTATTTTAAATAGTCGTTTCTATCGAATTCTCAAAAATCACCTACTCAAATCAGGCCACAACTCTTGTCTTTGCTGTACGATTCCCGTCAATTGGATGACTTTGTGGCCGCACATCCATTGCCTTCTTTGCATGTTTCGCTGCTGGAAGCGGTTATGCATTGTTTATCCACCTATCAACTAAAATCGGTAGTGCATTCAAGCTCTAATATACCCAGCTTATTGCAACAGATGTTTTATGTCGATCAAGAGGAATTGCGTCGTATTTTCTTGGACTTTCACCAGGAAACTCAGCCTGATCCTAAGCTACCCAAAAGCTGTGATGTGGCTGAAATACTTAAACGCCTGGAGAGCTGCTGTCCCTATGCTCCTGTGGCAGATCTAATTTATCTTTTGCTACAGCATTTACTGGAATACCGTGCGCTTTTGGCCAAGAACTATGTGCTGAACTTATTGAAGAACCATTTTCAGCTGGGCTCCGTGGTGCAAAATCTGCGCAAGGTGTTTCTTATGTTAAACTATGATGTTTATTTTGAAGAGTTTAACAATTTCTTTGAATTTGTGGAAAATGGACACTGGAACATGGCTGTTGAACAATTGCTTCAAATTATTAGTCAAGTTGATGACAACATAGTTGACTCCTTAACCATACGAATACCGTCTAGTTTGGAAGAGCTAGAGCTGACTTTTACCTTGAATGAGGCCTTGACTAGGGTTATCACCAAGAGCCAGTTGGACCAACTTAATGCCTGCTTTCGGGTGTTATTGGGTGCCTATCAGGCCATGTGGAGAGTACAGCAGCTGACTTGGCTACCACAAGAGGGTAATACTCAGGTGGTAGAAGCTTTGCAGTCGTTAAGACATTCCTTGGTGTCGGCTATCACTAAGCACATAAGCCAGCTACTCTATCAAGCTGGAGCAGAATGTGATGAAATGATTCAAAATTCCATTACTATTGAGGAATTGTATCAATCGCATGAGAAATTTGTACAAGAAATTAACAATTTGTTGGTGAACTCCGCTGAAGGTCTACCAGAACTTCTATGTTTGGTACCCATAACCCAACAACTTTGGCAAAGCGTGGAATTTGTACTTAATGACGAGCAGAATGAGTGCAGTTCCAATGTTTTCAAGATGAAGTTTGGAGCTGAGAAAAAGAAATATTTTAATGGTGTCTTAAAGCAGATCAAAGCCATTCAGATTTTGTTGAGTCAATTTTAAATTTTATTATTTGTATTTATATAATAAATCTTGAGCAATGATGTAAGAGGGGGTCCTTATAGAGAGTAAGAGTAATTATTCTTAAGTTTCTTAATCTACATCAGAGATGCTCAGAGCCAGCTTTGGAACGGTGGAGACGCCAATACAAATAAAGAGAATATTTACAATAAATAACCACAAGAAACGGAAACTCGGATTTTTTTCAGAAAATCGGTGAGCCCATTTCCAAAAAAGGTCCACTGAGACCAACAAATTAAAAGTTCTTGAAAAACTGTATCTTATCATTATATCGTTCAGAAACGTTCAAATTCAACTAATTTAAGTCATTTAGATATATTAATTCTGCCCAAAATTATACGACACCTGAAAATTGCTCTGACCCTCGTAAGAGAATGGGAAAGTATAATACAATCGAAATCAAGTATGGAATGAAAGTTTAATGAATTCTGCATAAAATGTGATATTCTTATCTCTGATAGCATCTCGTGTTTTCAAGAAGTGGTTAAAAAAGCAAAAAAAGTTCGATTTTTAATATGTCTGCAAGTGTATCAAAATTATACGACACATGTCAATTTGTTAGATTTAGTTAACAGTTTATTCTTAGAACGGTATATAAACAACATTTAATAATTAAAAGAGCCTCATAGAGCCTTGTTACCCTCAAAAGTTCTTAGCCTTGAATTGACTAAATTAGGTACATTTTGGTCTAAAAGAGACTATTGGAGTCAAAATTTTGCTTTTGAGGCTTTCAACATTCACAAATTTGTTGTAATTGCATGAAGCACACCTGAGCTAACATACACTACAATGTTCTCAATTGGGTTTAGGTCAGGGGAGCACGTTGGCCAATCCAAAACATTCATATGCGATCATTTATTGAGGCGCTTGGTCTCTCTGCTCTTGTGAATAGATGCATTATCTTGCATAAAAACAAGATCTCTTTCATATTTTTTTCCAAAAATGGCAGAAGACGATTCTCCAATACCTTTTTGTATTCTCCACTGTTCATCCTGCAGCTTGTGAAGCACAGATCAAGCGTTCCAAACGCATGAAAGGCTTCCCATACCATTGCGGATCCGCCTCCGAAATAGCGTTTGCAAAACAAAGGTGGATCCTTACGCAAATCTCTCCACTAGTGCCGAAACCCATCTGGGCCGTCAGGATTACATTTTTTGTCATCAGAAAAATTATCAAAATGAAAAATATTGAACAAAGCTGTATAATCAAAATAAAGTTAAAATTTCATGCCGAGGCCCAGTTTCTCTCCAAGTTTTTTTTCCACAAATTGAAGTCGTGCTGTTTTGTGGTGCGGCTTCAAGAACGGAGCCTTTTTTAAGACTCCTCTGACAATGCACTCCGATGATTGCAGCGTCCGCCAAACAGTCATCCGTGACACGGGCGTACTGCAACATGCGGCAAGTGTGGAGCACGAAGCAAACGAATTGCTAGCTTTGAGTATTATGAGACTTTTTCCGCGGTCAGACAACTTGGGTTTTCTTCTAGTGTTATGCTTCACACCATATTCATCCGGATTGTTCAAAAATTTGGTGATAACACAACGTTTTCAGCCGATTTTCCGCGATATTTCGCTTGCACTAAAACCAACATCATTGTAGGCTCTTATCCTTCATTTTTCTCGTCGGATAACAAAACGCCCACGCGGCATTTTATTACAAATTCATTAAATTGTTAGCAGGTATATAAAAAAATTAATTGAAACCAAATCTTTCTCTCCAGCCGCAATATTTGAAATATGTCGTATAATTTTGATACACTTGCAGACATGACAAAAATCGAACTTTTTTGCTTTTTTTACCGCTACTTGAAAACGCGAGATGCTATCAGAGATAAGAATATCACATTTTAAGCAGAATTCATTAAGCTTTCATTCTGCATACTTGATTTCGTTGTATTATGCTTTCCCATTCTCCTACGAGGGTCGAAACTAAAATTTTCGAGGTGTCGTATAATTTTGGGCAGGAGTGTATATTAATTACCCATGATGAGTATTCCCCTGCAAAGTGCCTTGCTCTATCTGTGACAATTTTAATTGGTTGCGCTTTTTAATATTATCTTCGGTAAGATAGAATAAACATGAAAAAGAATGTTCCACAAAATGTCACTCAAACAACAAACACTAAACAAAATGTTTAGCTTGCTTATGTCCTCTTTTTTAATGTCACGTTCGACATTGAAATATTCAAAGTACTTAATAACAAACAAGTAAGACCGTTGCAGTCGAGTAGCCCGACTTCAATATACCCTGTGCAATTGACAACGAGAGCGTGTTGGGAAGTCGGCTCCATCCGGGTGACCATCCGGAAAGTATGCAACAGTTTTTTAAGAGTGGGTGGGGTGGTAGCTGGGGGCTTGATTCGCTTTTGCTCATAACTTCTGAACCGTTCATCCGATTTTCATCATTTCTTCGGCAAATCGATTTATTTTGCTAATTACTAACTATCTCTCGAAAGTACGAATCGTCTATCTTTAAACTGCGGCAGAATAACTTTTTTCCAAATTACGGGGCCGGAGGGGGCGTGGCCAAAATTTGAAACAAACTTGATCTGCGTACAGATAAAAGAAGCATTTGTTCCATACGTGTCAAAACCTCTATCTCTCACCATCTCTGAGATCTAGGTGTTCATACAGACAGACGGACGGACGGACAGACGGACAGACGGACATGGCTAATCAACTGGCTATCAAGAATATATATACTTTGTAGGGTCGGAGATGTTTCCTTCTCCCTGTTACATACATTTGCACAACTTTCATTATCCCCTACCCATTTTTAATGGGTACAGGTACAAAAGAGAACACGCTCCGTTCATGTATAAACGAGCGTAAGTTAAAGTCGGCTCTAACTGACTTCGGGATATACCCGTGTACTCTATAATTTGAAAAACATGTTTAACAGTGTTTCCGCGTTACTTGCGTGACCATCCAAAAAGTATGCAACATTTTTAGGGTGTTAGCGGGAGGGCTTGTTCACTTTTTTTTGCTTATAACTTGAGAACCGTTCATCCGATCTTTATCATTTCTTCGGCAAATCGATTCATTTTGTCAATACTAACTATCTCTTAAAGGTACGAATCCTCTATCTTTTAAAACTGTAGGAGATGGGCAATGTTTTTTCTAAAATTGCGGGGGCGGGAGGGGCGTGGCCAAAAATTTGAAAACAAACTTGATCTGCGTGCAGATAAAAGAAGCATTTGTCCCATACATGTCAAACCTCTATCTCTTACCATCTCTGAGATCGAAAGGTTCATACAGACAGACGGACGCACGGCCAGGACGGACAGACGGACATGGCTAAATCAACTGGCTATCAAGAATATATATACTTTGTAGGGTCGAGACGTTTCCTTCTCCCTGTTACATACATTTGCACAACTTCATTATCCCCTTTTACCCATTTTTAATGGGTACAGGTATTAAAAAAAAAAAAAAATGGAACAAAAGTTTTGTACGTTTTTGAGCCGTTTAAAATTGTTCACGTTCGACATCGTATGTGTAAATTTTTTGAGTATAAAAAATAGTTTTTACTTATCAATGTTTCTTATGGGCGCCTAAGGCTCAGATAAATTCTTCATACGATTTTTACATTAGGTTACAGAGTTAAGGTTATTTCCCAAATCTGACGAACGAGCCATTGTTTTACCGGTTCAAAGCGATTCAACAGGTTTAAGAGTGATTTAGAGACTAAATCTCAGAAATTAAGAAAGCTAAGGACTTGAAAAATTACGTTTTCTGTGTAAGAACGGTTCCAAGCCAGTTTGAACCAGATTAATTGTAGTAAGGCAAAAATCCATTATTTTGTTAGGTTGTGAAGGAAACACATAAACAGAACCGCGACGTTAGTTATACAATAAACTTCATATACAGCACATTTTACCACTTGATTCATACTGGGGGAAAATGTCACGCTCAACATATCACATATCAATAGAGATAAATATTTTTACCAAAAATTACTCTAGATTTTAAATCCAAATAATATACATTTCAAAGAACTATTTATTCATAAGATATTGAAACATTGTTCCTAAAATTACCACTGCCTTATTTTGGAAACGGAATTAACAATTCGTTTTATTTTGACTTTTATACCCTGGAGAGGGTATATTAAAACTGGGATGTTTGTAACGCACAGAAGGAAACATCTCCGACCACATAAAGTATATATATTCTTGATCAGCATGACGAGCTGAGTTGATATAGCCATGTCCGTCTGTCCGTCCCGTCCGTCTGTCCGTCTGTTTCTATGCTATCTCCTCCGTCAGTTTTAAAGCTATCTCAACCAAACTTTGCACGAAGTCTTTTGGTACAAATACGCTGCACATTTGTCGGAACCGGCCGGATCGGATGACTATAGCATATAGCTGCCATAGGAACGATCGGTTGAAAAAGTAGTTTTAGTGAGAAAAACTTTTTTGTTTTCAATGCTATCGCTCCCAACCCCCGTATTTATAAGTTTTCTATGATTTCACATAATTTCACCGAGAATTATCAAAATCGGACAACTATATAGTATAGCTGCCATACAAAAGATAGGTCTGAAAAAAAGTCTTAGTAAGAAAATCTTTTTGTTTTCAATGCTATCGCTCCCACTTTGTACAGATCTATATTATATACTACCACACAATTTTGTCAAGTTTGATTTAAATCGGATGACTATATCAGCATATCAAACTGGCAGCATATATCATGCTCCAAGGGTATATAAACTTCGGTACAGCCGAAGTTAGCTTCCCTCTATTTTTATACACTTGAAAAGTGTATTATAATTTTGCCCAGAAGTTTGCAACGCATAGAAGGAATCATCTCCGACCACATAAAGTATATATATTCTTGATCAGCATGACGAGCTGAGCCGATTAAGCTTTGTCCGTCCGTCTGTCCGTCTGTCCGTCTGTCCGTCTGTCTGTTTCTACGCGAACTAGTCCCTCAGTTTTGGAGCTATCGAGCTGAAACTTTGCACAGAGTCTTCTTTTTACTGCACGCTGCTAATATGTCGGAACCGACCGGATCGGATGACTACTTCTTGTAGCTGCCATACAAATGTTCGTTCGAAAAATGGGTTTTAGTTAGAAAAACTGTTTTGTTCTCAATATTACTGCTCTCAAACACGGTCATAGGTAATATGTAATGTTTTTAAGCTGATCTGCGAAGTTTGGTCGAAGTCGCTAACCGTTGAGACAAGCTATTTCAAGTGTATCAAAACTTCGGTACAGACGAAGTTAGCTTTGCCTTTCTCGTTTTAATTTTCAATATGTACGGCGGTCACGTTCGACAGAATTGAAATGCCCATATGGAGTTGTGAAGTAATGAGAAGATATGTAACAGTTACATACAAATAATTTGAAAAAGGCAGAAGTCAAATTTTTTATATGAAGCATTACTTCACAACTGCATAGAGGCTTTCAGAATTTACTTAAACACTATGAAAGTAATATGGGTGCGG
>JAEIFU010000721.1:0-103085 GCA_018904235.1 Lordiphosa stackelbergi | reverse complement strand
TGAAAAGTTCGCGAAAAAACAGTATCTACACGTGAAAGATGGAGAACCTTAAGGGACTTGGAATAGGGAAACAAAAAGACTTCCACCCCATGTTAAGACTGAGTACTGGGACACAAGCTAAATGAAAAATTTGTGCAATGTCATGTACCTGAAGCTACGTCTAATTCATATATTAATTGTGTACCTTATAACAACTGTGGTAGTAGTTTTTATTTTGCATGTGTTAGTCAATGTGATGTCTAGCGTCTATTTTAAATGAAAATCTTACGCAGTAGGCCTGAATGATCTAAGTTCAACATTCTTATCAGGATGAAGTCATCTTACCGTCGAAGCCGACACGCATATTACCCATTATAAATACCGCCCAGACTACCTTGGTTTGTTTGTAGCCCAGTTTAACAAAATTAAATACTGTTGCTACTCACACACTAAAGGAAGTTTCGGCCAATTTCAATTTTACCATTTATTACAATGATCTTACCGGAATTTTGATGGCCAATGAAATAAATACCTCCTCGGTTTTTCCAGACACCTGATGAGCGAATCAAACCGGGTTTAGAAAAATAGGAGCTGCACGACAGCTATACTAAATATAGTTGAGGACATCAGGAAAACATGGATGATGGTAACATTACTTTTCTGACACTGCTTGATTATAGCAAAGCTTTTTGATACCGTCAACCATGACATATTATGCGCTAAACTGAAAAGTCTCTATTGTTTCTCGAATACTGCACAAAAACTAATGCGATCCTACCTAACCAATAGGCGTCAAGCTATTGTTACATCGTCCGCCTCTTCGTCATTTCTGTCCCTTAAGCGTGGAGTCCCTCAGGGATCAGTTCTTTGTCCATTGCTATATTCTATTTACGTAAATGATCTCCCAGATGTTTTGTCAGAATGTGTAGTCCATATGTACGCTGATGATGTTCAAATGTATGTTTGTCGTCCATTGTCCAAAATTAATGAATGTGTTACTGTGTCCAACAGTGAGTTATCTAAAGTTAGTGTGAAGTCAAAACAAGAATGGACTAGGCTTAAACTCGATAAAATCGAAATGTATTGTAATATACAAAAAGCGTTAGAAACAGAAGGCTTGCCAAAATTAAAAAGTGAGAATAATACAATAGAATATGTAGATAAAGTATGCAATCTGGGTATAACGCTCAATCAAACTCTTTCCTGGAGTGATCATATATACTGCAACTGATTGCACCTAAAAATTGACGACCACCATCCGAGTGAGCTAAGTGGATATGCCCAAAGTTTCATCAAAATGAAAAGGTTGTGGTCCGAGTCCCAGTGGGGGCGGGCTGATTTTTTATATTTTTTTAACAAGTCCCAAGAATTGTTATTCTAATTTTATATCTTGATTTACTTCGATTGTCTCGAATATACTTTCTATGACTTGCACAACCGGATAAAAAAGAAGACTTGCAATCCTTGCCTGATGCCTTACTCCCTCTGGTAACCCTGGTTATACAGAATAAAACGACTCTGTTAAAAAACTTTCTTTATTAACACTTCATGTTCATAGTTAACATTCAAAATTAATAGTACAATTACTGGGATCTACGACATATATCATAAAGTTTTGAACTGAATGATAAGATGATAAATCTTGTTTTTAGAGTTTCTAAGATCATTTCAAGGTTTTTCTTTCTTGTTTTTATAAGATTGGAAGATTCTCAAAGAATAGATTTTCAATTTGGATTTTAGACGAATTTTTTTCTCAGTGTAGAAATATAAACAAATAACAAAACAATTATATCATTGTAATGGTGCACCCGATTAAAAAAGGATAAAATTGCAATTTTACTATTATCATGTTATCAAAGAAAAATTAAGCACAGCTCTAGAGTCCATTCTCTAAGCAGGATTTTAGCAATTTTAAATGGTTTTTTAAATATTTTTCAAAAGAGGGCCCACCGATTATTAATGATTAAATGTTTTTCCTTGGAACGTGTGCTTTGTATTTATCAAGCTTTTCCATAATGTCAACATCATGCAGATCGGACAACTATATAATATACGTTCTCGATGCGCAGGAATATCAAGTTTGTTATAGAACAAAGCCGAGCTGCATTGCCGAATTTTTAGCAAGTTTCAAATCTTCCGTGATGCAACTCCGTAAACCTACATTAACCCCTTCTAGTAATGGAAAATACAAAAATAAATATATAAGCTTAAGAAAATTTGAAAATTGCTGGTTTTTGTTATGTTTTTATTGGTGGAATATGTGGGCTTTAACTTGTCTTGGAAATGTGCAGATGACCGTTTTCGTTTTAATGTGGTGTCATCTGTATTTCCACCTGCAAGAGGTGGACAGCATTCTTACTGGATCTTTGTAATTTAATCGATACTCTAATGCATATTTTTCCCGATGAAACCGTTCACCCAGCTCGTCGCCAAATTGAACTAGGTTACTTGGAAAAAATATAAATATGACAAAAATCGTGAAACATATATGTACATATTTTTGTGAGTACTGTAATAAAACTGTAAAACTGTATTTAAATTTCCATTAATTTAAATCAATCATTGTAAAAGTAAAACCGAATCCGGATCCGAATTCATCGAGAGAACATTTATTCAACGGCGAATTATTTGGGCTTTTATAATAAACTTTAAAGAAAAATCGCATCGAATTAAGTTGTTAAGGCAGTGGTGGTCACAGTATAAATTTCCAAAAAGAACTTGAAAATACACTGTAACCCACATGTCTCAGCCATCGCGATAAATCTCTAAGACCATTGAATATAATATATTTGACTCTTCTCGTCGCTATCAAAATTAGCACAGTTAAATAAAATCAGATGGTCCATTCGCGAGTTATTTCAAGTTAAGTGAACAAAATGATCAATAAATGGTTTTTGGGACATAGCCTTAGATTTTTTTCGGGAACCCCCCTAAGAAAACCAAAGTATGCCAAGTATGCAGAGTACGCTATGTCATTACCCAAATTATTTCGCACTGTAGCACTGTGATATTAAAATTATTGTGTTTTTATAATTTTAAAATGGTATTGATAGACGATAGTGATAGACGATTTCGAAAAGATTCAGTTCATCTTTAAAATATCCTAATGATATGTTCGGAAATATCGTCGTGATATTTTTGGACACTTCAATTAGATCTTACTCATAACGGAGCAAAATTGACATGAAAAAATTTGGAACTTCATATCAATTATGTTCTCGGTGTGGTCAAAATCTATTGGTTTTACCATTATAAAAATTTTGTTTCACAATAACTACTTTGTCACTGCAAAGTTTCAAGAAGCTTCAATTGTAAATACGTTGTTATAGTGATTTCGCATAATTTTATTAAAAAAACTAAATTGCGGTAAATTAAAAAATTTTTTATTTTAAAATCATATTATGTCATTATAATGTTATCATATTATTATTATATTTTCTATACGTTATTTAATACAGTTTACATTAAAAAGTGATAAGAATATATTACTTGTGGAAATTTTCGTTATACCGTAGTGACTAGCACCATCAATATAAGTCTAATTTGCACTTGTAGTGCTGGGATAAAAATACAATAAAATACAAACAAATACAAAAAAGAATCGGTTACTCAATGTTGCGACAGGAACCAAACAGGACAGAGTGGCCGAGCACCAAAATGTTCCGATTAATATCGTGCTAGAAAATGTCAAACTTTTTAATGTATGTGGCCAATCTTATCATTTTTTGGGATTTTTTTTTAGTTAAGAAATACTAATTTAAGAAAATATCAAAGAGAGTCTAAACAAAATTATTGGTTAAGCTTAGTATACACAGAGAAGAACTGCCACAACAAAAATACCAAAAGTCTCAATTCTTTTGTTTTGGGACAGTGTGAACAGACTGTAAGATGTATGCATGTAATATGATCACATTGCCTAGAGCGTTGTTATTGGTTTGATTTTAATTTATAAGTTTCACAATCAATAAATACAAATGATTAACATGCGTTCTTCACTGCCCACCCCTGGCTACGGGGCCTGATGAGCAAATATGACACTTTAGAAATGACCATTCTTCATAATTATTACCCAGTTTAAATTTGGATAAAGTCTCACGGTGTTTGGTAGCTTGCTTTGAAAACTGCGCTCAATCATTGATGGGAAAAATATTCAAATGTATTACGCATATTGTTATCGACTATGTCGATACCTCTTGAAATAATTAAAATAAAATATCAAAAACAGAAAATACGGATCTAGTATTTTATCGGTATTTAATTGAGGCCTTTTTGTTGGAAGTGTGGACTGCCAACAAAGAGATCACCAAAGGGCTTTGGTCGAAAAATGTTTGTGATTTTTTTTTGTATGGATTTTTTTTGGTTTGGCAATTCTTTTGTGAAAGTGTTTACCCGTGTAATGCTTAGCCGCAAATCGCGCCTAAAAAGAGTCAACAAATTATTTTTTCCAACTTTGAGCTCAAATAACTTAAATTCTCGAAGTGATAAACTAGTTCCTATAGATAAATTCGTGTTCTGCACACGACAATCATCCAGAATCACCACCAACTTTTCAAAATACTGGAACTTGTTGCCTAGTGTTATCAATATCATCTAAAATTTTAGAATTTAAAAAATTTCAGCTTCCTAGCTTAGCTAGCTGTTGTAGAAATGAGAGTTTTGTTGTTGCTGTTTTCTGACAAAAGATTTAATTTGCAAAAACTGCAAAGTTCCAAATCTCTCACGACACCGCACGCCCGCATCACTAGTAAAATTTGCAACAAACCTACGAGACATCGTCGTCATTTTTGTTCGCCGTTTTGGGGCGTTAGTTTATAAAAAATGCACAAAGCTGCGCCGTGTTAAGAACTCGCGCTGCTAAAAGTGGCTGCCTTACGACGTCTATGGCTCATTCTTATCAACTTTTGGCCGTGCTTATAACTTTTGCCAGAAGGAACAGGGCGAGTGGCTGACTGGCTGAAGGGACTTTTGTTGGGCTGCACGCGACAAGCAACAACAAGAGAGCATCCTGTGGATCCGGGATCCAGCCATTCAGGACAACTTCTGCTAACAACAATAATTGTTAATAATGTTTATGAAAAGTTGCCCTGCATCGTGTACTTCGTCCTTTTCGCTACTTTGGCTAGAGTTTGGCACATCTTTTGGTTTTGTTTAGTTGACTGTCTTTGGAAGTGGATGTTGTTATTGTTGGTGTTGCTGGTCGAGCAATTGCCCTGAATGGGAAAGCATTTTATTTTTGTTTGGGAACAGGATCAGGCAGAAGCAGCAGCAGAAGCAGTTTCTTAAGTTTAATGATATTTGTTTATTTATGGCTAGTTATTGTATGCAAGAAGATTGTTATGAGGTTTTATTGGTCACGGTCTGGGAATGTGTTTTGGGTTTCGTAAGCAGCGGAATTGTTGAGGAAATTAAGTTTTTATGATGAGGTAGCTGGTCTTGGCCTAAGATGGAAAGATATTGCCGAAGATGTCATAAAGAGAATAAATGAAATGTGGAAGAAGAACGGAAAAAAGAGGAAGAAAGAAAAATTAAGATAATAGGAGAAAGGAAACAAGGAAAGAAGGTAGAAAAAAGGTGTGAAGATAAGAAGAAAAAGGAAGAAGGACGAATCTAAAACTAAAGAAGGAAGGAGGAAGATGGCAGAAAAACCGACGAAAGAAAAAAATGCATTAAGGCAATATAAGCGATTAAGAAAGGAAGTAAGAATAAATGACCGAGGAAGGAAGACGTATAGAATATGGAGAAAGGAGAGGAAGTAATAAAAAAAATTGAGAAGAAATGGAGAAAAAGTGAGGAAGTCGCCTCTAATTGTGTTGTTGTTAGGAATATTTCATTGAATTACACTCGGCTTTACCGATTTTACCGATTGGCATTTTTGAAGGAAGAGACGTAGAGAAGCCAACATATCAGTCCTTCTCACGATCTGGATAATTTAACAAGATGAGAAAGACCACGTATAAGCAAGTTTTACACAGAGCTAAAATCAATTTAACAAAATTTTGATTAAAATTTGAGGTAAGAGTCGAACTTGATTCGTCTTGAAACAAGTACGAAATGATTGGAACAATCCAGCAATTTTTGTTCCAATTAGAAGAAACTCATTTAAAGGACGGATCAGAACTTGCAATCAAATCAAATGATCCTGACATTAAGATTCAAGTAAGTACACACAGTAGTAATATGCATTACTTTGCCATAAGCATGGCCGCTTTGTAAACGGGGTGCGCACAGCCTGCATTACTAGTAATAAAGGATGTATGCCAGAGCCGAACTGTCATCGGATTCCCATTACGAATGCGTACATTATTTTTAAAATTGTAATGCAGAATGCTCGCAGTCTGTTTGCTTTCGATTACAATTTCTCTAGCGAAAAGCAGTGAGTGTACTGCATTACTTTTTCGACAGGCGTAGTGCATATTTTCGACAGAACACGTTGAGCTCTGCGCCGCTGGGCACACACACCCATTTTCGGCCTATGGGCCAAGTCTATTGAAGATAGAAACGCGAGGTTTTTTTTAAAACTGAGTCTAGCTTCTATTGTGGAGTTGTCTTTACAGTTATATGCAAACTAATGACCTCGAGCCAGATAAAACTTTCTAGTTAGTTCAAAAAGGAAGTTAAAACGAGAGCGTAAGTTAAAGTCGGCTCTAACCGACCAACATTTTTCTAACTCGGCTATTTTATATCCGATCTTGATGAAAATTTCAATTCAAAATTCAGGGATTATAGTTATTGCGAATGCAAATTTAAGTAATTTGAACTCGATATCTTAAAAAATGTGGGAATTATTCAACATTTTTTATTGTGGGGGCGGGGGTGGGCGTGGCAAAAATTTGAAACAAACTTCATCTGCGTGCAGACAATAGGAGTCTACATGTCAAATTTGGTGGCTCTAGCTCTTCTAGTCTCTGAGATCTAGGTGTTTATACAGACAGACGGAAGGACGGACGGACGGACAGGGCTATATCGTCCCGGCTGTTGATGCTGATCAAGAATATATATACTTTATATGGTCGGAAATGATTCCTTCTGCCTGTTACATACATTTGCACGACTTTAGTACACCCTTTTTACTCTACGAGTAACGGGTATAAAAATAGCATGGTGTTCCTGTGGGAATTTTTTTTAACAAATTGAGTTTAAGTAAACAGCTCAAGTCAATCCCTGGCATTTGAGCAACAATCCTTTTCGGTAGAGTTCCAGAACGATCGGGAATAAATTTATATCGATTTTTACTTAAAATTTCAAGTATGTTTTGTTCTTGGATACTTTAATTAAGTACGAAACATTTTAGAACAGAAATGCTACTGTTAGTATGTATTATTAATATATGAACAAACGTTCTTAAGTTAAAAACATTTCAAGTTAGCCGAAAATTTTAAGAAAAGATCGCACTAAGTTCAAGAACAAAATTTCTTGGATTAAGGACAGAATAGATTTACAATGCGAGCTCCAAAAAGTGTACTACGGAAAATACGAATTATTTTAAGTTGAATCTGTTTTTAAAAGTTGACTCGATTGCGATGATAAAAGAAAATTCCCAGAAGGCTCTTAAGGCCATTTTAAAGAACGATTTGCATAAGTGTGGTGAGCTAAAATTCCCCTAGCAGCCCTTTTTCCTGTACGAAAGTCAGGATTTTTGTCGGTTCTAGGTTACTGATATTGTTTGGGTGTAGGATGTGCATCCCAAATCTGTTCAATCTGTATATGTTCAGAAGACTCCTTCTTCTTTTCACAGTTTCTGAATAGTAGGGTGTTTGTATTTCCCCACATAGACAGGTGGCTCCGCAGTCTACAGTGGCCCATGTAGAGTCCCGTCAAAATCTTGTTGGCATTCTTTCCTTGTTGGATTAACTTTTGGAACCTTTTGACGTTGTGGTTCACTTTTAATGCTTTTGCTCGTCTTATCCCCTAGTGTTTACCCAGGAGGTTGCTCGGAGCATATTCTCTTCCTTACGAAGGAGCACTCTTTTGGTGTGTTGGCCTATGTCGAGAGCACATGCAAGCAACGTTTTCAATCGAACGAAAGTGTCGCTTTAGATCATTCGCTTTTTGTCACTACAATTATTTCGTTAAAACTAATAGATCTGCTGAATCGAGTTATTTGTATTAATAGGACTCCACAATCAATGAGATTTTGCCGCCCTTTGAAAATTGAATTTGTGAAAGAACGTAGCGCCCTTATAATAAAAGAAGCAGTCTGAATGAGCATATAGAAAACCTTCAGAGATTTTTTACTCATTAAAAAACAAAATAATATCTTTTAAATACCTGACTCATATGACTCTTATTGACGGTAAAGGTTTAAACGTTGTAACCGGAACCAATTCATGCCAGTCATGTCCATTATGTGGAGCAAAGCTGATTCAGTTGCTAAAAACAACAGACTTTAACTCTCCGATTTTTAATGTAAAATCTGAGAATCAAAATATGAAGAAAGTCCGCTTCATGCATCGATTTTTGGAGTTTGTGTTAAGTATTTCTTATAGGATTAAGTTAAAGAAATGGTGCGTCAAAGGAGATGAAACAAAAAACATATACAAAAAAAATTGGGGTTTTAGCTAGGCCTTAATGTAGATTCACCCAAACAGAATGGAAGCAACAACAAAAAAAAATTTACCAAAATTTATTTTTTTTTTGCTTTTTTTAAAATTTAACATTACAATTCAATAACAATTTTTATTACCATTTAATTTTAAGCATCAAATTTTTTTTTAACCAAACTTAACCTTCATAAATAAACATAATTTTTTATTATACAAGAACTATAATTTAGATACATAAACACTAAACCGACACATATATAAATTATTATATGATCCCAAATAACAAGTTTTTTTTTATAAAAAAAAAAAAATTTTATTTTTTAGAAATTATAGAGGGGTTGAATTTCGAATTTAATCTCTAAAAATTCAAAAAAATTTTATTTGTGAATTCTTTTTATATCCTTTTAGGGGAATATCATAGCAACATTTTAAATATAAATGTGTCTTATTTTGAGCGTAAACTTGGCCAGAATTATATAAAAAGGGTAAATTTTTCCAAATTTTTTTTGGTATTTTTTTCGAAGAATTTTTAATATATATGAGATTCTGATTTTTGCTTTTGCCCGGGCGGCAAAACTATCGTTTTGGTCCCAATTGATATAATAAAAAGTTTGGCTGTGATCGGACTACATTTAGTGGACGCGCTCTCGCCCCAAAAACCAAGAATTTTAAATCTACTGCCAGTATATGGGATGAGATTCGGATTAAATCTCTAAAATTAAAAAAAAAAAATTTAAGTGGTTTTTCTCTTTAAATCCATTAAGGGCAACATTTTACATATTTTTGTTGGATATTTCGAGCGTAGACTTGGTCAGAATCATATCAAATCGGCCAATTTAAAAAAAAAATTTTTTTTGAGATGAGTTTCGAATTTAATCTCTAAAAATTTTTAATTTTTGTTTAAGTGTTAATTCTCTTTAAATCCTTTAAGGGGAATACTAAAGCAACATTTTACATATTTTTGTTGGATATTTCGAGCGTAAGCTTGGTCAGAATCATATAAAATCGGCCAGTTTTTCGCATTTTTTGTTTTTTTTTTTTTTTATAATAAATTAATAAATACGAGATTGTGATTTTTGCTCTTGCCCGGGCGGAAAAAGTTTCGTTTTGGTCCCAATAGATTAAATAAAAACTTTGCCAGCGATCGGACTTCATTTAGTGGATTTCTGTGCAGTCATCTTTACAACACGCATATTGAAAAAAAAAACACCTTTAAGACTTGTCGGTTTGACGGCAACTTTCTTCCCAGGATTTGGTGCTAAATCCGACTAACCAACTCTATCTTCTCTGTGGAATTTTCGAAGCTTCGTGTTCCAATCGAGCGGGATTTTAAAGCTGTTATGGCTAGTGTTTTTCTAAGACACGTGAACAAATGTAGAGAAATAACGGTTCGTCAGCTGATTAGCAGAGATACGAATATCGATGAAGACATTCGCTGCGTATCGATAGATTCAACTATTTATCGGTTCAAATCATGATCTGAATCAAAAAGTACGTTGATTTATTAAACAGTGTCATTTACTAGCGAAAATCAGAATCTCGTAAATATGTATTATTTATCATAAAAAAAAAAAAAAAAAAATGATTCTGATCAAGTTTACAATCGAAATATCCAACAAAAATATTTAAAATGTTGCTATGATATTCCGCTAAAAGGATTTAAAGTGAACTAACACTTTAACAAAAATTAAAAATTTTTAGAGATTAAATTCGAAACTCATCTCAGAAAAAAACAAAAAAAATGAGAA
Source organism: Lordiphosa stackelbergi (assembly GCA_018904235.1). Classification (NCBI taxonomy): domain Eukaryota; kingdom Metazoa; phylum Arthropoda; class Insecta; order Diptera; family Drosophilidae; genus Lordiphosa; species Lordiphosa stackelbergi. The sequence goes on along the minus strand of JAEIFU010000721.1, from coordinate 92,815 downwards.
AAACTGGCCGATTTGATATGATTCTGACCAAGCTTACGCTCGAAATATCCAACAAAAATATGTAAAATGTTGCTTTAGTATTCCCCTTAAAGGATTTAAAGAGAATTAACACTTAAACAAAAATTAAAAATTTTTAGAGATTAAATTCGAAACTCATCTCAAAAAAAAAATTTTTTTTTTTTTAAATTGTCCGATTTGATATGATTCTGACCAAGTCTACGCTCGAAATATCCAACAAAAATATGTAAAATGTTGCTATGGTATTCCCCTTAAAGGATTTAAAGAGAAAAAACCACTTAAAATTTTTTTTTTTTAAATTTTAGAGATTTAATCCGAATCTCATCCCATATACTGGCAGTAGATTTAAAATTCTTGGTTTTTGGGGCGAGAGCGCGTCCACTAAATGTAGTCCGATCACAGCCAAACTTTTTATTATATCAATTGGGACCAAAACGATAGTTTTGCCGCCCGGGCAAAAGCAAAAATCAGAATCTCATATATATTAAAAATTCTTCGAAAAAAATACCAAAAAAAAATTTGGAAAAATTGACCCTTTTTATATAATTCTGGCCAAGTTTACGCTCAAAATAAGACACATTTATATTTAAAATGTTGCTATGATATTCCCCTAAAAGGATATAAAAAGAATTCACAAATAAAAATTTTTTTTTGAATTTTTAGAGATTAAATTCGAAACTCATCCCCCTCATTTTCCATACATTTCAAATTTTCGATTTTGAGGGCGAGCGCGCGTCCACTAAATGAAGTCCGATCGCTGCCAAACTTTTTTTCATATCTATTGGGACCAAAACGAATCTTTTTCCGCCCGGTATTTTGAAATCTATTTTTAAGGGCCAGTCTATCACACCCAGCAGCGTAGGAACGAAGAATCATCGCTCCAAAGAGCTTTCACCTTTGTCACAGCATTTGACATGATGATGCCCCCTACTCCACTCCTCTTTCCTCCGAGCCAGCACAGCCTTTGGCATCCGGTGTGCCAGCTGACGCAAGCATCCGCCCCCCACAGAAAAGTTGAAGCAGCGTAGAAGAGGAGGTGGACTGTTGCTTAAGCTGTGCGCCAAGTGTTCAATATATCAATCAAAGGTGTGGAAAATAAATGAAAAATGTGTCGAAAGTTTATCATTCGCCCTGTGGAAGAACAACTGGATTTTCCGACACAAAAAAAAAACAAATGATGCGTGAAAAAAGGTAGCAAAACGAACATGATGGCAACTTTGCTCCAAATCGATTAAGCTGTGACAATTCTTCTTCTCCTGCTCTTGTTACCTATACCAGCTTTCGTCCTTCAAAGTATTTTTTAAGGTTAACACTGGCAAAGTGAAAAGAATTTGGGTTTGCCTTTTAGCCAAAATGTTCCCCAAGGTTAGCCACAAAAATTTCAAATTCTATGTTGCATTTAGGTACCCATTCGCATGTGCAACTGAAAATCTGTTGAACATTTTCGCTTCGCTTTTCCCCAGCGCTGAATTAAATAAATTGAGAGTGAAGCTTAGTTTTGGCAACAGTTGGACTGAACTTTAAAGGGGGTAAAAAAATACACTTAAAAACATCAATTGAACTTTTCACACTTCGATCTAAAATTTGTTTTTTACTCAAACAACACAGCTTATGTTTTCTAAAACATAAACATTTTTCTAAGTGCTGCATTGACTTAATACTGAAAAAAATAGAAATAGAAGGAAATGAGGTTTACAAATTATTCATGTAATATTTTTAAAAATTTTTTTGTTATTATCAATTGAATAATCATTTAGAAATGTTCAGTTCTTAGTCTGAATAGAGGTTCAGTTTTCTATCAGTGTATTTAGAAAATGTTTTTTAATTTTTAATTTTTGCCATGTTCTAACCAAACCGAACCAAGGGTATTACCACATCCAGCAGAGGCCCAAGTCACTGGTCAACGTGTGGCTGAATATTTTTTGCTGACTGCGTCTCCATTTCCTTACTCCTTCCCCTCTCACCACATCTCATCCCACTCAGGCTACATTTATCCTTCGCTCCTCGGCATAAGCTTCTCACTTCACTTTTTATTTTACCCAACTTCTCGAATGTTTTGCTTTTTTGGTCAAGTATGATTGGAATTTTATATGGCCAAAGGTTCAACAAAATGGCCAACACGTAGCTAAGGGAAGTACTGTAGCTAGGTAAGAAACAGCGGGTGGGTTGTTTGACTTTTAGTTGAAACATTTTGCAGAGCAAAGCAAATTGTTACTGAACGCTATACGATATTATTATTAATTTATGTACGAGAAGTTTTTCTTTTGGTCGGAAGCGAATCAATAAACTAGTCACGTCTAGAGCAATCGGGAAGTGAGCAAACAAAAATATCCATTTGCCAATTTGTTGCTGCTAACGATTAATGAAGAAGACAGCACAGCAAGTCGCCCCCAAAAGAATCCCTAATTTATGTTTCGCTTATCAAAACTGGCTAAGGGCGCTAATTGAAAATTAGCCTGTTATCTAGTCAATTATCTGGACCTCGGCTTTGGCTGCATGTATGACTCGTTCCAGGGAGAAATTCAATTTCCATAAGCATCCCCAAATGAAGCTCAAGCGGAAGTTGATTTTGATTTGTGCGCCAAGCGATTTATAGATAAACGCAGCTAAATTAACAGCGAAGGGGAAAACCAAATGCGCGAGTCATACATAAAGAGAGATAGAAAAGGAGCGAGTTAATAGACTGTGGCCAAACATAAAATTTATGGAGTCTGAACAGCGGTTTTGGGTAGTACGTGGGTTGAGTTAATAATAATGTGGGAAGGAAAATTACTAAGAATGAGCAGTGGAGAAAGCCTTTAATTGGAAGAAGACTAAAGAGACCACTGCTTTACGAGATTTTTCTAATCCTTCAAAAAATTTGGCTAGACCATCAAAAACTTATAGCTGCACCAAAAAAAAAACGATAATATCGATTCGATAAGCGTTGCATCAAATTGAAGCTGAAACAAAACACACAGCAGGTCCCACTAGCAAAATTCAAAAAGGAATTAAAAGTTTGCAATCTGGAAAAAAGTTTGAAATACCTTTTAATGAGATTAGAAATCTTAAAATCTAGATTTCTCATTTCTCAACTTATCAACGCTCCTCAGTTTTCTATAAAGCTCTGACCTTGAATCTTTTACATGATTGCTGACGTCGGAAAAGAGATGGTCGATGTCGTGTGTGTTCCCTGAGTTTCTGAGTTTCGAGTCCCAAATAGGACGCGTTACAAATTAAAAGATTTTCAGAAAGAAGAAAATTCAGTGAAACAAAACCCAAAATCACCAAATGAAAACAAGTAAGACCGTTGCAGTCGAGTAGCCCGAGTTCAATATACCCTGTACAATTGACAACATGAGCGTAAGTTAAAGTCGGCTCTAACCGACTTCGATAAACCCGTTGCTGATGAAAAAACATGTTTAATAGTGCTCCTGCGTTAATTAGTTGAACATCAAATTAACCCATAACTAAAATTAGGAAATTTTTTTTGAGAGATGCAGCCCTGTTTTTATGCGGTGGAACTTTAATTGGAACAGTTTCTGTTCTAGCTAGATTTTCAAATAAGAAAATTAAATCTCTTGAAGTTCTGGGACACCCCGGTCTAAGTGGCATACAACATGTTTAATTATTTTTGGAAATAAGTGCCAAAAAGTAAGTATATTTTTAACAATATTCGGACTTGTTCTCAATTCCACTTTGGTTTTCTATAAACGTTTGTACTTTGAACTATATATTAATAAGATTGTATGGAAAGTGACAGTTATATCTACGGTTACTAGATCAGCTTTCAGTAAAAGTGGAATTGCTCAAGCAGCTAAAACCGACACACAGTGGTCCCAAATCCTAAAAAGACGGCCAAAAGTCGAAAAACGTATTTGATTTTGCTGAAAGTCTGTTCTCGGAGGTTTTTGGGGTCGCTGATCACGAATCCGATGTCAAAATTTAGAAAACAAAATGGTGGAATCAATATGGCGGACAATTTTTTCGAAAACGTATTTGATTTGGCGGCGGGGTTCTCCATAGATATTGGGCTGTAACGTCGAAAAACACGTTTATCGATAATATTTCGATAACTATTTGACAGATTTTTTCATATCGATTTTCGTGCTCAGCGGACCAAAATACTTTCGAAAAGTTGGATTGGTGAATTGATTGAGAGTACTGTCGAGCAGTGTAATTATATTATGTAGCGACAAATGTGGCACAAAATCATCACCGAGACTAACCATGCAGCTATCTGCAGCTAATTTTTGGATATGTTTTAAAGAATTGTCTAAACAACAATTTCTTATTTGTTTGAGAGTGGGATCTGATGGGAGTTTTGACTTATGGCTTTTTCTAACACGACTTTTCAGAATGTGACCAAAAAAAAACCTCTACTTTTATTAACGATTCACTATTTTATGCATTGTTAATAATAATTTTGAGCAATACATTTAAATTGTACTTACTTCCTAGAGTAGAATCCATTTTTCAGAATCCAAATCGGTTAATTTTTCGCGATTCTATACGCTTTTAAACGTTATGTTATTTTCGAGTAAGCGATGAGGCACGATCGACCCTCACAAAAGAAGTTCATGCCTGAGCCAGGTGGGGACTCTTCCTCCTTATTAACAGTCAGAATACAAACTAGATGTACCATTAGAACTATTCCAATCATTAAAAGTACATAAAAACGAGAAAGGCAAAGCTAACCTCGTCTGTACCGAAGTTTTGATACACTTGAAATAGCTTGTCACAACGGTTAGCGACTTCGACCAAACTTCGCAAATCAGTTTAAAAACATGACATATTACCCATGACCGTGTTTGAGAGCGATAATATTGAGAACAAACCAGTTTTTCTCACTAAAACCCATTTTTCGAACATTTTCCTACAAAGAAGTAGTCACCGATCCGGTCGGTTCCGACATATTAGCAGCGTGCAGTAAAAAGAACTGTGCAAAGTTTCAGCTCGATAGCTCCAAAACTGAGGGGACTAAGTTCGCGTAGAAAACAACAGACAGACGGACGGACAAAGCTTAATCGACTCAGCTCGTCATGCTGATCAAGAATATATACTTTATGTGGTCGGAGATGATTCCTTCTATGCGTTCAAACTGAAAAAAAAAAAGAAAAAAATATATTTTTCGACTTTTGGCCAGCTTTTTGGAATTTGGGACCATAGTGCGACAGCGACTGGGATTCAATTCGTAGAAAAATGAATCGTTGATCTAAAAGTAAAATGACCAATTCCAACATTTATACGAAAACCGAAGTGGAACAGACCTGATTTTATTTTTGGTGGAAAAAAGCTAACACATTCAAATCAACCAGAACATATTTCGTCTACAGAAAAAAAATGTTGCCCATATTTTGGCCAAAGGCCTTCAATTAAGCATTGAGTGAAATAACTCGCGTAGAGTTTTTCGAGGTTTGGGCAAGCAACGTAAGAACAGTTTAACTCACTCCTAGAGCACGCAGCGATGAATTTAAGCAATGATATTGATCATAAGAAGTTAAAGTTGCATTTAAAAAGTTGTGCCATGAATTTGAGTCGAGGTGGAAAAATACAGATTTGTCATCAATAATGCAAGTTGGCTTCATTGCCAAATAAAAGCCGATGATTATAGGATTTATGTCGCGCTTTCAACCTCAAACCGCAGTGGAAGAGCTATAAAACTATTTTCGGATCAATCTAGTAAAAAAAGTTGTGATTCAAAATCAGATTCTGATTATATTTGCTAAAAATAATATCGCCTAATCTTTTGATCAACATTGAGTTGTGTTTTTCTTTAATTTAAAAAAATTGTGATAAATATAAAAATCGTTTTTTTTTTTCAATAAATGAATTATCTTTAAAACACAACCATTTTTCATTTGTACGGCCAATAATTTTGAAGTTTCAAGCAAAAGCATGAGCATTTAACAAAAGTAATAAATTTGAAAATAAAGATTTTTTTGTTATTAATTTTAAAAAAATATATTTTTAAATTGGCTAAAATTACTAAATACTAACCTAATACTTTTTGGAAAAAAAATGTTTTCCTTTTTATTAAAAATACGACTGCTATTGAATTAAGTCCCCCTAGATTGGCAAAGTCTTACACTGTGGGGCGGCGGGGATCGTGGCAAAAGTTGAAAATAAAAATTTCTCTGAAATAAGTATAACGGCGAAAAATGGTGAACTATTTAACCTTATCAAGCCAAGAGCAAGAACAAGGACTCTTAAAAATATTTGATCTCGTGATGGCAGGTTTAATTTCGTAATTTTTCGATAACGGTTTTCATGCAGTGTTATCTAAGTTCTAAAAACCTTTAAAATAGTTTAGCCTTTTGACCAGGGATAATCAATGAATATGACACAATTTTAAGCTACAAAGATGAACACGCTTAACTTTAATTAAAGAAGTCTAAATCATTTGCTAAATTTTGGCATGATATACAAAGGATCCCCGTTCAATATGTATTTAAAAATCATAGATATAGATTCCTTGCTTGGGTGTACATTCCATAAATATGTATACAATATGTATGCATATGTATGGCCATTTCAATTGAGAGAGCCGCACAAATTGCCCAACTTAAAGAACCCATTAAGTTAACTACACGCATCTGTACAGCTTTAGGCCCATTTTCACTTGTTCTACATATTTATTATTATCTTCTTTTGCTGCCCGTCTGTGTGTTTTTGTGTATGTTGTCTCATCCTCTTCTCAATTTCATTTTGTCAGTTTTGTTGGGCTCTTCTTGTTGCTGACATGACATGAACTGTAGTTTATTTATTATTTCTCTCTCGGCACAGTATTTGGTTTTTTTTTTGTTTCTGTTCTTCTGGGTTCCTTTAATTTTATTTATATCCCTGGCGCATGCAAACATTGAGTGGAGAAGTGTGTGTCTATGTGAACCAGGTCATATGTACCCTCATAGCATATATATTTATATGTATGAAACGTATGCATATATGTCCTGTTGTTTATTGTCAATTGTTTGTGGCATTTATTTCGCAATTGTTTTCCTTTATTTTGTCACTTTGTTTGCCTTTGCGTTTGTTCATTTATTTATTTATTTGATTAGTTTTTATTGCATGACAAGTTTTCACGCATAGTACAATAAAAAAAAGAAAAACAATTATTTTGGAAAAGTTCTCCATGCAAAAAAATAAAGCTCTGACTGCAATGCAGTGACAATTGGAGATTCTAAGACAAAGACAAACAAATAATTACAATTATGTTTTTGAAATGAATAACAAATTAAATTTTGATAGAAGTATTAGATGAAGCAGAAAAAGATCATATTTTCGTATAAGTATTAAATGTATAAAAACTCAGAAAAATAGAAATTACCTAAGATGTTTAATACCGACCTTAAGCAAGCGTAACATACTTTGAATTAAGACAGACCTTAAGCAGAGATTAATTTGTACTAAAATGTTTATTAAAAAAATTCAAAATAAAACGAATTTTAAGCGTACAAAGACTTGTTTAATCAGTAAATTGGGATTGGTTGAAAGCTGTTCTGAACTAAAAGTCAGCTTTAAAGTATCTAACAAGTGAGAAGAAGAAGAAGAAGAACAAGTGAGAAAGTCGGTCAAGCCCGACTATAATATACTCTGTACCTAGAGTAGGAGCTGAATGCAATACTGCTGCAGCGCTCATCTCTAAGTTTCTCTCTCTCTCGCTCTTCCTCTCCTTCTCAATTTCTCTCTCTCTCTCTCTAACATTGTGCGGAGTTGGTTGTGAAAGGGTGGGAGGGGGGGTGTCGGGGGGTGATTCACTTATTTGCTGCTAACTTAAGAACCGCTCATTCGATCTTTATCATTTCTTCGATTTATATTGCTATTGTCTAATTATCTCTTGAAGGTACAAATCATCTATCTACAAAACTGTGGGAGATATGACGTTTTTTCCAAGAGCCCGAAAAAACTGAAACAAAAAAAATAAAAATTATCATAAAATGGTCTTGATGTTCCGTAAAACAATTTCAATTTGCTTGCCTTTGGCCTTCAGCTAAAGTGCAACTGTCAGCAAAAGTCATTCTTGTTTTTGTTCTACTAAGCATTTGTTGTTGATCTGACTCGCCTTAGCATATTGATTTGGTTTTTGTTGTCAATTGGCGTTCGCCTGTCTATTAAACCGCAATCTATTAAAAAAACATTTTGTATTTCGCTTGAGCACGGATAGGACGCCTGCCTAATATTCGCTACATCCTAAATCGCCCTGTTTGACAAAGAAACAAAAACATGTATGACAAAAAAACGCATTCCGGTGTTAAACAAATTTTGGACGAGTTTCTCGAATTTCGATTAAATAAGCTCAATCCCTAAACTTGAAACTTGGTATTAAATCATATAAGGCTAAAAACATCGCAAGAAAATTTATTAATCCACTATCAAGATGATCTTAGTAAAATGTAAAATTGGCTGTACAGCTCCTCAAACGGGGCCAAGCCAAGCTTCTCTCAATCTCTTGGAGTGTGTGCTTTAAATTTTTCGCACAAGAGAAAGGGACCTACAGTTTAACGCCGAATCCGAACGGCAAAGTTTGAGAATTTGCTTTTTCATGGCTTGTTACTTCACAGCTGGCGCCAATAGATGGTGAAGGTGACCGTATGTGTAAAAGCTTTTTCTCTAAAGAAAGAAAAAAACTTTTATTATTAGATGTTCAGAGGCGGGATCGAACCCACGACCTCCCGCCCAGCAGTCCAGCACACTAACCGCTGGGCCACAGACGGCTATTGTGTTGTAATGGCACTGAATCTGACCTGAGAAGTTGGAATTGCTTCAATTCATAACTGATTTTAGTTCTGTTTTCAGTACAACCCCTTTCATGACTGAAAAGCGCATAAAGGCAGCCATGACTTCTGTACCAGCCCTTCCATATCAGGGCCAATTCAGCTTTATGGCAGTACTGAGCGGTACTGAAGGAAGTATTCTGGTTTAGACACCCGATTGTTTTTTCGGCCATACTTTTCGGCTGTCTCCCTCTGGATCCCCTGAGTAAAGGGTATATCGAAGTCGGTTAAAGCCAACTTTAACTTACGTTGTCGTTCTGAATTCTATCTCCATGTAGTTAAAGGACTACAAGGAGTTTTCTAGATGAGAATACCCGCATAAGTCAAAACCGATTAAATCTTAAAATAAGTAAAAATATTCTTCGAGAAAGTCTAAGAAATTCAATGCCATTTCATTCTTAAAACACAATAAGAGTACATAAAATATTTCCGAAATGTTCTCTGCTTAGATCTTTTGAATTCTAAAACTATTCCCAATCCTTGAAAATATTCCAAAATCTCGTTTCAACAGGTTTTTTTTAAATAAAATAAGGCAATAAAGATCCAAAGATCATAAATAATTAGTTCATAGACCACGATGGTAGAGGTCGGAAAAATCCTATATTCAGGGCATCAATTTTTTCCCAACATTATAAGAAAAACTATTAAAATCATTTAAAACAAGTGAGAAAGTCGGTCAAGCCCGACTATAATATACTCTGTACCTAAAATAGAAGCAGAATGCAGTGCTGCTGCTGCGCTTATCTCTAAGTTTCTCTTTCTCTCTCTCTCCCTCTCTTTCTCTCTCTAGAAGGTACGAATCATCTATCTACAAAACTGTGGGAGATATGATGTTTTTTCAAAATTGCGGGGGCGGGAGTGGGCGTGGCTAAAATTGAAAATAAACTTGATCTGCCTGCAAGTATAAGAAGCATTTGTCCTATACATGTCAAACCTCTATCTCTTACCATCTCTGAGATCTGTTTGTTCATACGGACGGACGGACAGACAGACGGACAGCCGAATATCAAGAATATATATACTTTATAGGGTCGGAAATGATTCCTTCTCTCTGTTACATACTTTTACACAAACTTAATATACTCTATGTACCTTCGGTACAGAGTACAAAAAGGGTCATATTTATTTAAACATTTTTAAGTTATAATTACTTTAAAAGTAAACTTGAACTGTAATTTCATACGTTGAAGTTTTTAATCTTTTTTGATAAAAGCATTCATAAATTCCAATAAAGGTCAATCATCATTGCAGAGAAAAGACAAAAAATTTGATAAAACAAGTTATCAAATCGGTCAATCCGAGAAGAGAAAAGAATAAGCTTTAATTTAAATTTGATAGAACGGCTACCACATTGATCTTACACTTTTTGTGTTTTTGGATTAACTTAATTTTATTAGGATTCGAAAGGAACTAAACTTGGAATTGACTTGAAATTATTTATAGTTAGTCATACTTAATCATAGCTTATACAAGGGTGACACAGAAATTTCTAGACTTCGACGACGTTTGGTTTGTAAATCTCTTGAAAAGAAATTCGGTAGATTTCATTTTCTTATCTGAAAATCTAGTTTTGTGTCAAAGATAATAGTCCATCAAAGAGTAAAACTTGTATACGTTAATTAAGAAACCGGGGTTAAATTGACGTGGTATTTATAAGTTAATTATTTGATTCATTTTTTAGAACCTATCCCAAAAAATAAATTGGATTACATTTCCCAAAATGCATTACTAATTTTTCCATTTTCCAAATCTTCTTTTCTCAGGAATGGCAAAAAGAGGGTCAGGACATACTTCAGGATGTTTTATCTAAAATTCAGGATTTGTCCAAGAATGTTAACGAAGAATTACAGAAACAGAAGGTCCCATCTGCCTAGAGACAAACCAATTAATAACACACAATTCGTATCAAAAATGTTATGCCCCGTGTTTAATAAATGCTAAAAATACACGAAAAATTGATTAAAAAGACAACAAATTTATCAATAAAGAGAATTAATGCAAAAACATCCATAGACGTAGGGAAACCACCGGCATGGCCATTAAACGATAACTGGCCGCAACACTTTCCACCGGCAGCTCCCGAAACTGTCCACAAGGACACGATGAAGTATATGTTTCTTTGTAAAACTTCGGCAAAATTTCCCTCAATTGTTTTGCTGGATGCGAACCAGGAGACATCATTGCGAAATAGGACAAAGTCAAGGGATGTCTGACTGTGGTCATGAGTCGTACAGCATATAGTATGTTGAGCGCTTCACTTTCAGTTTTATTGAAGCGCAACTTTAATAACCAATTCTCTTCAAAGGCGCTGATCGGGAAAGACGACATTGTCATATCATAGGCTGAAGTTGTAGAATATTGTTGCCAGCAAAATTGCACATCCTCATACCAAATTCGAGAAGCACTTAACTCTTCATGGCACTTATAAAACTGTCCGAGGTCCTTTTGTTCCTCTGACTCCTTCTTTTGTAGGGCCTGCAGAATCTGTTCACCCGACTTGCTGGGAAAATCGCAGCTGGCCTCATGCGACGCACTCTTATCATAGTCGCCCTGCCAATCGCAACCCAAGCAGCTAAATTTACATTTTACCGCACGTTTCTCGCACTCTTCATCCATATGTTTGGCCATTGTTTTAAGATTCACTTCCAGATTGCATTGTGGACAACTTTTCGGCAGCTCCCAAATTGCCTGACGTAGGATGAGATTTTTGCCCAAGTCTTTCCAGCTAATTGGAACCCGACATTGGGGACAAAAAGCGTTTTTCTGTGAGAGGTTAGCTTCGCCCAAAATGTGTGTCACGCAATCGTCGCAAACGATGTGACCCCGAGTGCATTGATAGCAATCATCTGGATGCGGCACCTCACGGCAGACATTGCATAACATTACGAAGCGCAAACGCTCGCATAGCTCCAGATTGTTGATGCTCGTTGTGGAGACTTGAGGATTCAGCACCGATTCGGACTCGTCTTGATCAGCAGATACACGCTGCCTCTTTGTAGGTTGGCCTATGTCATCAATTGGCCTCGGATGGGACATGGTCTAAGGTAGTGATTTATAATAACAACGAGAAAGCTTAATAGATTTTTATTTTACCTTAAAATGGGTTTTGAAATTTTATGTGTGAATTATATATTGAGAGAATAAATATTTATATACACAGAAATGGTGGGGCCAGTGGATTGAAATGTCTAGGCCAGGTTGACGGAAATCCTCTAAGCCAGTAGTTTAATGCAGTGTATGCGCTCATCTCTAAGTTTCTCTCCCCCCTCTCTCTCTAAGATTGTTGTTGGTTGTGAGGGGGGGGTGGGAGGGGGGAGGGGCGGTTAATGTTGCGTCGATAATGTGCTAAGACTAAACCCTAAAAGTACAAACGTCTATCTACAAAACTGGGGATATCGGGAGGGGGTGGGAAAAAATTGAAAATATACTTGATCTGCCTGCAGGTATAAGAAGGAGTTGTCCCAACCATGTCAAACCTCTATCTCTTACCATCTCTGAGATCAGTTTGTTCATACGGATGGACGGACAGACGGGCATGGCTATATCGACTCGGCTGTTGATGCTGATCAAGAATATATATACTTTGTAGGGTCAGAAATTATTCCTTCTGCCTGTTACATACTTTTGCACAAACTTAATATAGTGGAATAAATACTTAAAGAATTCGGAAAAAAAAGTTTTTCACTATTGAAATTAAAAAATAAAACAAATTATTATTATTAGCACGTCTTTTTAACCAGCTGAGCTAATGGGCCTTCAAAAAACTGCTGAGTGTGTTCGTATATATACCCTTGCAATGGTTATAATGACTTACTGTGAATGTAGAGCGCTACCGTGAGATGATTACAAACTTTTTTTTGTCCGAAATGGAGGAGCTGACTTGGCTGACATGTGGTTTCAACAAGACGGTGCCACATGCCACACAGCACATGAAACAATGGCCCAATTGAGAGCGACTTCGGCGAACAGTAACTGATCCATTGAACACCTAGATCGTGCGATATAACGCCTTTAGACTATTTTTTGTGGGGCAATGTTAAGGCTCATGTCTATAGCGACAATTCGTAACAAACCCTCCGATATGTTGGAATTTGAGGAGCAGCCGCGGTCAACATTTACATGAAATTATATTTAAACATTATCTGAAATAAAGATTTGAGTTTTTTCTGAATTTTATGTATTATTTGTTTTAATCAAATCCGAAAGCTGCTAAAAAATCAACCTTTATGGGTGTAAAAATGAATTTCTAACCCAGAATTCTAGAAATCTTATCACTTAATCACTAATCACTCTTCAAACCAAAACCAATAATATAATTATTTTCGCAGTCATTCAAGTTGTAAAAATCAGCATGTGGATGTAACTTGTTTTTGAAAATGCGCGCCTGTTCGTGACTATGATTACAGCTTCGCTATACGTACATTCTGATTCCTTGGACCTTTCTTTTGTATTGCTTAAGTCGGCAGCGGCGCATCTCCAAGTCGTAGTGAAAAACCAAAACTAGCTAATACAAAATTATAAAAAACAAACACGATATTCTTATTACAATACATATTACTAATCTTCAGTTAAAATCCCAACTACAAGATAAAACCAAACAGCAAAACTCAATATACAAGTTAAGATAGACAAATGAATTTAAATCGCACTACAATATAATAAATCTAAGGGTTTAGAGTTATAAAAAAAAAGAAAGGGAAGCTAACTTCGTCTTTGCCGAAGTTTTTATACCCTTGCAAATGTTTTAATACTAACATTCTCCCCTTAAAACGAATAAATAATTACACTAGTTTACAAAATAATAAAAATTTTGCGATCCCGAACGTTTGGTAGCAATTTCTTATGTAAGTCCCCCCGCTGAGTCCAAAAATCCATATCACGATTTTTTTAGTGGGGCCGTTTTCGAGAAATCGCGGAAAAGCTAGATTTTTGATTCTGAAAAAAGTACCTTTAGAAAAATGTGTATATCTTCAGTATCGATTCATTCATTATAAAATGGTAATGCTTTCTTGGAAGGTAATTGAATGCCCTATCATTCATTCATACACCACTTCTGAATCCGGTGCTTGACTTCGGCGTTATAAAGGCTTTTATCGGCAACATTGCATTAAATTAATGAATTTTTTAAAAAAAGCTAGATTTTAAGTGCGATTTTCACCACGAAAAAAATTGTGAAAAATTTATTTTATTGCTGGTCACCAAAGATTTATCTATTAAAAATACAACGTCACATAATTCATTCAAATCCGTTCAAGAATATAGAAGTTATTTGCATTTAAGTAAAAAATGGAAGGTTTCAAGTTCATGCAAATTGACTTGGTTTAAATGTTTTACTGTTCGTCGTAGGAGGCATAGTTAAAATTCAAACTATGCTATTTAAGGGCTACTATGACCTGCAAAATTTATTTTGTACCTGGTTAAGATTTTTTGTGATTGACTTAGGTTGAAAAATTAGTGCAAGAGTCAAAAATGAATCAATATCCTAATAAATTGTGCTGCGCTTGCGGTCATTACATATTCATACTCTGTACCGAAGGTACATAGAGTATATTAAGTTTGTGCAAAAGTATGTAACAGGAAGAAGGAATCATTTCCGACCCTATAAAGTATATATATTCTTGATCAGCATCAACAGCCGAGTCGATATAGCCATGTCCCTCTGTCCGTCCGTCTGTCCGTCCGTATGAACAAACAGATCTCAGAGATGGTAAGAGATAGAGGTTTGACATGTATGGGACAAATGCTTCTTATACTTGCAGGCAGATCAAGTTTATTTTCAATTTTCGCCACGCCCCCCTCCCGCCCCCGCAATTTTGAAAAAACGTCATATCTCCGACAGTTTTATAGATAGATGATTCGTACCTTCTAAAGATAGGTAGTCATTGGCAATATGTATCGATTTGCCGAAGAAATGATAAAGATCGGATGAGCGGTTCTCAAGTTATGAGAAAAAAGTGTAAAAAAGAGGCCTCCCACGCACACGCAAACAACACCGCATTGCATGCATCAAAGAGAGAGAGAGAGAAAAAAAAACTTAGAGATGAGCACAGTGGCAGCGACGCATTCAGCATATACACCGGGTACAGAGTATGTTATAGTCGGGCTTGACCGACTTTCTCACTTGTTTTTATAAGACATATGTGAGCAAAAAATAGAGAAAAGGTATCTTCGGCCGGTGATAAAGCTCGTATAATTTATGTAAATGTCGTTGAAATTGTTAGCGGAGTAATTTTATATGTAACCCCCGCAAGCGTTACTCCATTTATTAGTATAATTTTTTTTGCATTCAATTTGACGTCTTAGACTCATTTTCAACCGAAGTCAATCACAAATAATCTTTGGCAGGTCATAGTAGCCCTTAAATAGAATAGTTTGAATGTTAACTATGCCTACTCCGACGAACACAAAAACAATCAAACTTAATCAATTTGCATGAACTTAAAACCTTCCATTTTTTACTTAAATGCCAATAACTTCTATAATCTTGGACGGATTTGAATGAATTATGTGGCGTTGTATTTTTAATAGAGAAATCTTTAGTGACCAGCAATAAAATAAATTTTATACAATTTTTTTCGTGGTGAAAATCGCACTTAAAATCTAGCTTTTTTTTAAAAATTCATAAATTTAATGCAAAGTTGCCGATAAAAGCCTTTATAACGCCGAATGCAAGCACCGGATTAAGAAGTGGTGTACGAATGAATGATAGGGCATTTAATTACCTTCCAAGAAAGCATTACCATTTCATAATGAATGAACCGATACTGAAGATATACACATTTTTCTAAAGGTACTTTTTTCAAAATCAAAAAACTAGCTTTTCCGCGATTTCTCGAAAACGGCCCCACTAAAAAATATTTGGACTGCATTTTTGGACTCAGCGAAGGGATTTACATATGAAATGACTGTCAAATGGTCGGGATCGGAAATGCTGTAAACTAGTGTAAAAAAATAAATAAAAACCATCAAACAATTGTTAGTAAAAGTAATGCGAGATGCATCAAAATATTGTTATAGCTTAAAAGAGGTTTTCTAATAAATGTCCGGAGCTGGGACTTAACCCATAATTTCCACTCATAATCGCCATACTCCTCCACTACGAGATATCAGAAACCCCAGCCATCAGCTGGTTTTAAACTCCCATACATTAACCTCCATCAATGTTCATACCTTTTTTGCGATCTATCTATCAAACGCTTTTAGCTTCATTTTGACTCCCAATAATGCACAAAATATAGAGACCACGTTTCATCAAAAAAAAAAACAACCTGGAAAATGTCAGATATTCGTTCTGCCGTTATTTGCTCTCTGTTGTTGACTCCACCGACTGGCGGAGTGCTCGGGCTACCCACATTCAATTGGATTGCATTGCGTCAAATGGCCCGGGCACGTACAACTGGATCGTCACATATACATAGGTAGATTTATATGGGTAGCAGCCTTCTGGTTATTGCCATATATTCGACCTGTTAAAAGCTGTTGATGATGATGATGGCGACGGGCGTTGGCGTGGCTTCAACTCAATTATCAAACTTTTGGCTGCCAAAACCCCACCACCTGGAACAAACGGAAATGGATTTTTGATTGAGTGCACAATAAAATGTGAAATGCATTTTACAGACAACAGAGAAATAAAACAAAATCGTACACACCCAAACTCCAAGTAGAGTTTAGCCCCATCGTTGTGCAAATATATTTTATTATTATTTTTACAGACTCCCTTTTTAATTTGTGCGCCAAGTTGCAATTTACGAGTATTTGCTTTTGCATCCATCATGAAAGTCAATTTATTTCATTATAAAGCGCATAGGTTTTTGATGTGCTTTCGATCTTATTCCTTTTATGGCGTAAATTTGGTCAATTTATTGGCCTCATGGCTAACAAATTGCCAACACAATGTTGGGCAAAAATTATTACCTCGCTTCGATTGGAAGGATGCAATGAAAAAGTTGTTTTTGGGCTCTTCCTTTTTGTGCATTTATAATTGGAAATCTATAAAGGGCGTAACCCACTGCCTTTCCGCATCAGTGAAATTGGGCGGTAAAAAAGGGCGAAATAAAAATGCAGTTAAATTCCAATATCTTATTTTTCTAAGGTTGATAACGAAATGGTTGATGCGCTGCTCTTCATAGAAAAGCTAGAAAAGGATAAGTTTAGTGTTTAGGAATATTGTGTTTTATTGGGGCTAGGAACTTCGCCGTCATGTTTGTAGAGCTAACTGATTCATTTAAAATGCATAAACAGCCGAAATGCACAACAAATCTATCTCTTTGGGCTCGATTACACAAGGGAACACAATAAGACTTTTTGCAGTAGTATATTGAAGGAACCTTGAAGTAAACTATCCCAAAAAGTTTTACATGGCAATTCGCCATGTGCGAAATTTTTTTCGATTTTTTGGTTTTTGAATTTTTGTATAGCTTGGATAATTGAGAATGTCGCTCCAAAAGGATTTTTTAAATTCGAAATACTTTTGAAGATATAGCCTTTTGCCCGACCAATCTTCGATGAAACAAGCAATTTTCAAATTACTTCAAACTTGAAACGCATTTATCTCGAAACCACGTTTTTTAAACTGGCGGCCATGATATTTCCAGTTACACTGAACCGATTTTAACTAACACAATTAAAAAAACTAATCAAAAAAAAAGGGCCCATTATCGAATTTTAATTTTTCAATTTCAAATTTTGTCAAAAAAAATCACAAAATTATTTTCGATGGTCAGACCAGAATGACATCTATGGTGATTATAAACTCGTTTTTACTCTTCATTTCAGAAAACCTGGAGACGTGGAATCGTGGCCGCCTATCGTTCGGAGACGTTTCCCTGGAAAAAAAAGTTTTCTCACTAAAACTAGTTTTTCAACCAATCGTTCCTATGGCAGCTATATGCTATAGTCATCCGATCCGGCCGGTTCCGATAAAGGTGCAGCGTATTTGTACCAAAAGACTTCGTGCAAAGTTTGGTTACGATAGAATTAAAACTGACGAAGGAGATAGCATAGAAACAGACGGACGGACAGACTGACATGGCTATATCCATGGCTCGTCACGCTGATCAAGAATATGTATACTTTATGTGGTCGGAGATGCTTCCTTCTGTGCGTTACAAACATCCGGACAATTTTAATATACCCTCTCCAAGCGTATAGAAAGCGGCCCGTTTATAATAGTTTAGAACGGCTCTTAAGCGTCTTAGAAAATTATATCTTAAGAGATATTCAAGCTAGGAACTTAAAATTTGGTCCGTAGATTGGAAATATAGATTTAAATAGATTACTGGTACAGCACGGTTTCGAACCAGTTCAAAATTGGTTTAGAACCAAATATCAGAAATTATTCGAGCAATGAACTGGAAATTGGGTGTGTAGTTTGATGGTACGAAGATAGATATCTTAAAGCCATACCTCAGAAATTATTTAAGCTGTGTTCTAGAAAATTGGTCTGTAGATTGATAGTGTGAATGCTAGACATTTTACTGGTTCAAAACCGCAACCGACCCAGAATCAACTAAAGTTTTGTCATCTGACAAGTTAAATCACCAGCGTATGGCTTAGTGTGACTCTTCAACACCAAAATACCTCCCTTCAACAACAAAATACCACCAAATGTCAAACGGCCACACTGCAATGTCACCTCTGTATTGCTTGCATTTGAATTTTGTAAATTGGTTCTTTAAATATTCAAGGATATTTGGAAGATATATGGAAAGAAGAAGTCATGGGCAACGCAAAATCCCACCGTTGCACAGTGGGCGAAATGACAAATTTAGCGGAATTAAATTAATATCTTCCAAAGTAAATGAGATAATCGGAATCTGTTTTTTCTCTTGTAGGTAAAAAAAAAACAAAAAATATAAAACAAAATGTTAATAAAATTTTTTTATTTTTAAAATTTAAGAGTGGAATAAAATAAAAAAAAATTTTTTTAAAAATTCTTAATTAATTTTTTTTTAGTTTTTGAGATGAACTTAAAGATTTTTTTTTATTTTTTCGGTAGGTACACATATATTTTGAGCCAATCCTCTACTCAGAACTGTTAGATTGAGTCAAGCACGGTATGAATCGAATGGTTATTGAATTTCCAATAATCGCGTGAAATATTGTTCTGTAATCGGTGAGGTAGTTTGAATGCAAAGAGCAAAAAAAAAATCTCACAAGAATGCTTATAGCACATAGAAAGCTAGCATTAGAAGAAGTATTTTTTCCACCGAGTCCGCAATGGTCCCAAAGACGATTTTATTGACATAAAGTCTAATTATATAGATTTCTGCACGAAAATAAAAAGTTTGGCTTATACTCAAATTTTTTCAGGCCTCTTTTTTTTTAACTCTCTTTTTTTTTTCTTTTTTTTATTCTTTCCCATTTTTTTTTAAAAAACTCTCTTTTTTTTTTTCAACTCTCCCTATTTTTTTTTTTAAAAACTTTTTCAAACCCAAAGCGCTTACAAATATTCGTACACCTTAAAAGAGACCATTATTTTCTATGGCTGCCATATAGATTTTTAACGTTTTGGCCGATTTTAACACTAACTTTGTTTTTTAAAACTATTGTTCTGAATTCTTATTCTGTTTATTCACAGGTATATTAGGAAGTCACCAAGGTAGGACTCATAAGCCTGACCCAATTTTGTTCAATTTAGACTATTATTTCATAAATTGCTGCCATATAAATAATCTTAAACTGATTTTTATACACACGTGTTTAGGCTCTCGAGGTGTCTTACCAATTTTGTCCAACTTAACTATATTATTATAAATAGCATTTATAACCGATGTGATTTTGATGATGTAATAAATGCAATTTTTTTATACAGAAGCTAATCTATTAACACAAATTTAATTTCAGGTATATATTTTTAATCATTAAATTCTTTTTTTTAGAATCTAAATGTTAAACGGTATTTATTCTGAGTATCGGATAGAGATATCGTCAGTATTATCTTCATCTGAATGGGTTCCATTGTCGAGCTTAATGTGTAAGAGGGGGGATCGGAAGAGGTATCTTTTTATTTTGTGTCTTTCTTTAATTTAAACATAAACTGATCAGTGGATCGCGAGAGTCCATAGCTCAATGAAAAACGTCGTGCAAATTATTCGGGCATCTGCTTTCCGTGCATGCGTTCTTCAATTCTATTCTTAATGCTCAAATTCGAAGTGGGCTGAAAATATCTGAATTTCGCGAGTATTGCCAAAAATTCGTGATAAAACCAATTAGACTATCGTAAAGAGACACTTTAATTGTACATTATTGAAAAAACAATTACGACAATCCACGACAATCAACCAAACTTTTTACTCCACGAAACAGAATTATTTAGAGGTTAAGATCGCCTAAAAAATAACACACAACAAAAACACATAAAAGGGAGACACAAACAACAAATAAATTATATGAAACCCCAGCAGCGGATAAACCTATCGCCCCTTGCAATTAGTAGGTAAGAAATATGTAGTTTGATACTTTCCCAATTCAAAACTGATTGCGAACAAGATTGGTCGAGCTCGAATGCTAAAAGCTGAGAAACATATTCAAACAATACAAAGGTCCCGAGCTTTCCCGGATACACAGCTAGTTTGCAAAAAATATTTGCCACAAAATTCAGTTACTTTTCAAAAACTGATCAATTTGAAACAAATTTCGTAACAAATAAGCCGTAAGTATGTTCATACAACATACCAAATACGTTTATATATAACTGTTTCGTAACTGTTTACCGGTAATAAAAATATTGGGGTTACGGTTGTGCAAAAATTTGCGGTTTCAGTTTTAATTCTGGAAAGTACGGTTTTTTGACCCTAAAAAGTAAATATATTCTTGATCAGCATCAACAACCGATTCGATATAGCCATGAGCGTCAGTCCGTCCGTATGAATAAACAGATCTCAGAGATGAATAAACAGAGTAAGAACTAGCTTACTCCAACAGCAAAATACATATTTATGAGCAATGCTCAATGAGCATACACTTTGGCAGGAATAGAGTTAATTACAGCTGGACAAGACTGACTTTCCCACTTGACATTAATTTCTATTGATCAAAAACTCTACGCTTAATAGAAGCAACTTCTTCTTGTAGGGTACACCAAAATAAACTATGCATCGATATAAATGTTGCTGCCAAAGAAATATTCGCCCTGTTTAACATAAAAGTAAGCCAACCAAACCCAAGCAGA
The DNA here is from genome assembly GCA_018904235.1 of Lordiphosa stackelbergi. Taxonomy (NCBI): domain Eukaryota; kingdom Metazoa; phylum Arthropoda; class Insecta; order Diptera; family Drosophilidae; genus Lordiphosa; species Lordiphosa stackelbergi. The sequence continues at coordinate 71,869 of JAEIFU010000721.1, read as the reverse complement.
AGAGACGGCATCAGATGAGGGCAAGCACTTTTGGCATTGCAACTTCTGAACTTCAGTCGAAACGTTGCCAATTTCAACCATTTTTCCCCATGGCCAAATTCTTGGGAGCCAAATAAGTTGCCCACAATGAGGATATCATATCGATGTCTGGGACTGGCTTCAATTTTTGGTCTAGACATTGTCTAATGACAAACGCAAACCACAAAAGACGACGACGACAACGAAGACGACGTCGACGACAAGAATGAATGAATGAATGAAATGTTTTGCAAGTCAGTCAGCGCCAAGTCAAATGGAAATGCTCCGTGCTTGGTCCTTGGTCCTTGCTCCTTGCCTTTTGACTGCAGTCAAAATGTAAAATAAATAAACTGAACTTTAAATAAGACCCATCGACCCATCGATAACTTTTTTGTGTGTATTTATGCTCACGGCTAATTCCTATTGACTGAAATTCTATCAGATAGAAAGAAAAGTGGCGCATCAGCTTCGAAGCCCAATGACGACATTAGCGTTTTAAAAATTTGCATAGCAGACTATTAAGAAACTAATATGCAAATGTCCGCACAAAAAGAGAGACAGAGAGAAAGAAGAATTCTCAAGTGAAATTTTCTGGCAAACACTGAAATGTATAAAATAGAAATTTCTTGCCAAAAGAAGTTTTAGTATTATTTTTGAAGACAACATGAATTGGTGTTTGAGCTTGTGCTGCGGAGGTGCGTTTTTTTGTGACTATTAGAAATAAACATTCGATGTGAAGTGCAATACCAATTAATTATTTTAAGTTATTATTGGTTTACATTTTTAAAGATTATTTATTAATAAACCTAAAAAAAGATTCTAATAATCAGAATTATTAAAATAGGGCAAAGGCCTTTTTCAACATAGTTCGAAATGAGGCAACCAAAACGGGTACGAGTGTCTGTATGATTAAAAAATAATAAGCAACGGCATAACTGAAAGGTGTCAAAACCAAATAGTTTTGATTGATTTCAACAGAATGCAGAATGTGGAAAAAGAGAGATCAAATGCTTTATAGCCGTTTGCTCAATGAAACTGTTGAGTGCATTGTTATGTACGAACAAACTAATTTAATGATAGTCTAAAAGAAAGTTGGTTCTTTTAACCAATCAGTGTCATTAATTCCAGTTAAAAGATTTCTGCAGAGAGGTTTGATTATTTTGATGATCCAGCAGCCATAGATCAAGTATGTTTTTCACACAAGTATATTTTTCAAGCTGTGTTTAAAAATGTCTTTTGTAATTTTTTCCGTACGTCAACAATAGCTCAGACAGATCTGGCAACCGTACACTATCCCCGTAGAACTCTTACTTTGCTGAATGCAAACAAAAACTAAATTTTGCCATTTTAGAGTCTATCTCAGTATCTGCAATTTCTCGGGAAAGTTCGTTTAGTATTTCGTATAAAACGACGGGCTCCTGTAAAACGCATATTGGCGCATTTAACCTAAACGACTGGCCAGAGCTAAAATTAACAAAGCTAAGAACTTCTGAATAATCCATCAAAGAACTATTCAACAACAATCTTGAAAAAGAATGACATGTAGAATAATAAACATAAGAATTAAACGATTGGATCAATTTTTTAAATTGCTTTATCTTGCTCTCAAAGAATTTTTTATCCTCATCGGCAAATGACTGGGCATACTAATATTTGAAACTTGATCAAAATCGAAAGTTTTCCCATTTAAAGAATACTAAAGAAAGTAACACAAATAAAAATTTAAAATTTGAGTTGAATGTTTTGAATTGAAACTTTTGAATTGTAAGCTGCTTCGATTTAGCCTAGATGTTTGGCCTTGAGGCAGCACTCAACTAACGCAGACTATTAAATAAATAAATCTGACATAGCATTCTATACAACCCAACAGAGCTGTAATGTATTCATTACTTCCCGTATTTAATTACTTTTCATTACTAAAAACACATTTCTTTAGGTAATGAAAAAACAACTTCTGATTACGATTATTTTATGATCGTAATTGTAACGTGGAATTATGATTATTCAGTGAATACTCCAAAATTTAATTACTTTTACAACTACTTAGATAATTCTAACTATAAAGGGAGATTATTGAGTAATTGTGCTTGAAAAGTCTAATTATTTTTTATACCCTTGCAAAGGGTATTATAATTTTGCCAGAAGTTTGCAACGCATAGAAATATTCATTTCCAACCCTATAAACTATATACATTCTGATCAGGGCGACGAGCTGAGTCGATTGAGCTTTGTCCGTCCGTCTGTCTGTCTGTCCGTCTGTCCTTCTGCCCGTCTGTTTGTTTCTACGCAAACTAGTCTCTCAGTTTTAAAGCTATGGAGCTGAAACTTTGCACAGGGTCTTCTTTTTACTGCACACTGCTAATATGTCGAAACCGACCGGATCGGATGACTATATCTTATAGCTGCCATAGGAACTATCGGTCGAAAAGGGAGTCTTAGTGAGAAAAACTTTTTTTGTTTTTTACGTTATCGTCTTCCAACTCTGCGATTATTAATATTATATGCTTTCACACAGATTTGCAAAATTTGGTCAAAATCGGATGACTATATCTTGTACCTGCCATAGGAACCTTCGTCCGAAAAAAGGTTTTGTTAGAAATTTTGTTGATTTTATTGCTAGAGCTCTTAAACTCTGATATTTCAAAACATTTGCAAGGGTATAAAAACTTCGGCACTGACGAAGTTAGCTTGGACTTCTCGTTTACAAATCATGTTTGGAAAACACCGAATTATAATAATAGCAATCGTTTAATTGAATTTTGGATATATAGATATTCAATATTTGGAAGAATACCACATTTTGATGACGCCAATAGCAACAATTTTAGAGTCTCTTCAGAAAGAGAACAATTAACAATTTTGATGTCTCATTCCGGCATTGACTACCCTGGTAGTAAATTTGCAGAGAATCTCTGATTCCACTCAGATCTTAAGCTTAAAGAGTGTGCCGAATGGTATTCTGCAAAAAGTCAACGAGCGCTTTTATAATATTTTTTATCTTTCGACAAAAGCGAATACTGCTATTATTGCATCTGTTTTATTTGCAATGGTTTAATTGTCTTGGAAAAATTTCTTTTCAATGTCGGCAATCTGATGAAATTCAGCAAATTGTTGTAGCGGAAGCAATGAAATATGCTTTGACAGATAGAAATGCCATGAACTCAAGAGAACATATAATCCCCAAACATCAATTCTACGATTTCGACGAAACCAGTAGGGTGGCAAAAATCTTTTTGCAATTTGATGACTTCTTGTTGAGGATTACAGGTACCCAGATGAGATGAACGCGTTATTTTTTCAAACTTCATAATAATCTTAGATCTTTTGAACATTTTGAAAATTTCGCGATATTTTTACCATTGAATTTACACTACTATTAACAAACTCCTGCATTTTCATATAATCATCAAGAATTTTAATTAATACTCTTATAGTAATTTTGCGATTTTTGGACCATTTAAATAAAAGTTATTTACCCTATGTTCAAGTCCAGGTTATCAACTATCTGAGTGCCAAAGATCCAAATTCATTAAGCCATTTGTGCGTGATTAAGAAACAAACGGGCAAACAATTGAAAACATGTGGGGTAACCTTGCACGTCGTGTTTATGCTGGCGGACGAAAGTTCAATTCTACTGAAGAGCTTCGAAAGGCTGTTACTGAGGAATGGGCAAAAATACCGGATTCAGAGTATGAATTCGGTTAGGTATTTATTTTTTAATATTTATGAATCTTCGGTGATAGGCTTTAATGATGTCCACCGAAAAGTTATCTCTGAAGTAATTTCTTTGAAAATGTTATACATATTACCTCATATTGAGCTCAAGGATTTACCGCTATGGCTTATTCATTCTTACCAGTACAGTTTTGTGTCCCAACGCAAAAGTACTTGTACGCAGGGGGGTTAAGCCCCCTGTCCGACATGGAATATATTTTTATATGCAAAATACTATACTAAGAAAGAAGCATCTAAAGACAAATTAGTAAATTTGACCCAAATTAACAACAATTTTGAAAAAAATTTCATTGATGGACCGCGAATTATAAAGAATTATTATACATTTAAGTCGAGGCGGTTATCGAAGGTTTCTTTTTTAATTAATTTTTAAAATTTCCGAAATTACAAAATTGCGATTCTTTTCGTCAAATGGCAAATAAATAAAAAATATTAAAATTTTTGTGCGATTTAACTACAGAGTTTAAGCAATAGAAAAATACAAAATGACGTGTACAACATTATTTGATTTGAAATTATGTTATACTTGAAGGTAAAATTTTAAAATTTGCTTTACACATCTCGCAAAGTTTTTCAGAGATTATTAATTTAGGGCTCTGCGAAATAAGGCCCCAAAAATAAAATGAAATAAGGCCCCAACAATTTATATGAAAACAACCCCGTGATAATTGGGGCGTGTTCAGAAATTTCAAAGAAGAAATAAGAAATAAGACAATCTAAATTTGGGGCCCTGTAGAAATCCGAATTTCATACTTCAAATTGGGCTTCTGTTTTATTATGATAAATAACACCCCAAATTTGGGGCCTTTTTTCATTTTATATTTTCGGGATTTATTTTCTGCTGCCTTAATCAAGCGCTTTGTTCATTAACTTATAAACTCATTACCACGCGCGATTTAAAAAAAAATTTGCCACGGCGCTCTTTCTTTTTCCACTATTACCTCCAAACCAGGGACTAAACCCGAAATTAATTTCAGTTTGAGTCAAGGCATTTATATTGGCCTAAAGCTTTTTTTACTTGTACAGCAATCGGACAGAAACACTGAAACAATTTAATGAATCAACCTCTTTGCTCTATCACTCAGTGTGCCCCGCGTTTTGAACCCTTTTTTTGACAAAGGTAAAATTGGCTATACAGCTCCTCCAACAGGGCCAAACCAAGCTTCTCTCAATCTCTTGGCGTGTGTGCCTTCATTTTCGCACAAGAAAACTACAGTTTAACGCCGGATCCGAACGGAAAGTTTGAGAAATTGCTTTTTCATGGCTAGTTACTTCACAGCTGGCGCCACTAGCTGGGTGAAGGTGACCGTATGTGTAAAAGCTAATTTCTAAAGAAAAAAAACTTTTATTATTAGATGTTCAGAGGCGGGATCGAACCACGACCTCCCGCCCAGCAGTCCAGCACACTAACCACTGGGCCACAGACGGCCATGGCATCTGTGCTCAACCTAAAATTGCAGAATTTCGTTTAGCTTCATGATAAAATGCCAAGACAAATAAAAAATAAATATTTTGGAATTCATGTAATGAATTAGGCGAAATTGAATATTTGTGCTGTAATTATTTAAACATTTCAAATTAAATAAATATTATACAAGAAACTTTGAAGTGGAAATGATAGTGCAGTTGAATTCTAGAGGTAACTCCGAAATTGCAATAGTATCGAAAAATTTTGAAAAGTACACCCCAGCCCCCCATTCCAAACTACACTACAAAAATATTTCAGTTGAAATGGGTCATTTATTTTTATACCCGTTGTAGGAGGGGTAGATGTGGGGGTTTTTTAGGGGGAGCGGGAGGGGCAGTGTTACTGTGGAAGTTGTAGGGCGGCTGGGGTTGGGGCCGGGTTCCCCCCCCGGGGCATAAAGAAGAGGTTACAAAAAATTTGCCGAAACAATGATATAGATCGGATGGAACGTTCCAGTTATAAGAATAAATTTGTGTGCGGTATTTTTTTAGTTTCGGCCACAAAGAATGCGGGTGTTTCGTTTTTCTGAAGGCATTCTCTTGGATATTACCAGTATTACTGATGCCACTAATATCCAAGAGAATGCCTTTAAGAAACCTTCCTTTTTGTCTAAAAACCAAAAAAAAAGTGTTCATAAAAATATCGTCAATATGTATTCGATATCGATATTTCGACAACCGTAGTTATTTGCCTGTGTAAACTTTTCTTTTGGTATTCAAAATGCCTCTCTGCTGTAATAAAAAAAGTAAATTGTCATATTCGGGGATTTCTGGAAATCTCTATAGATTTTGGCTTCGGTTGGATTGCAAAACGCACAAAAATCCGACGGTGTCACGGAACTTCAAGAGATTTCATTTTCTTATTTGAAATTCTAGTTAAAACATTTGTGGCCAAGATAATGGTCAATCTCTAACACATGGTTACCTCTCTCCCAAAAAAATCACAGTTTTCTAGTTATGAGTTAATTGATGTTTAAATGGAATTTTTTTGATTGTGTAACATGGGTTATGAAGCATTTTTAAATTATAATTTGGCGACACAATAGGTAGGGGCGCTTTGGTTGGTTGGTTTCAAAATAAATCTTTCAGTTGTTGCAACAGCATTAGGCAGGTTATGCGAACAATTATTGAAACGGAAATTTTAAAACTAAAACAAATAAAATATTTTATTCATTTGATGCAACCTATTCCGAAAAATAATTAGGGTGTTCACTTTGTTGAGCACATAGGCACTTGGGCAGGTTTGCCTGAGCAGCCCTCTGTGCACGAAATTTTTGCACAATTACGTTTGACATTCCGCCTGTTATGTTTTCGAGATTTGATGAAAAAAATTATATAAATAAAAATGCCAACTAAAAGTATTAAAGATATTCTTCTGGAATGGAAAGCAAGCGAATTATATCAATTATTTTAAACAAAATATGGGCACAAGTGATCGACTTTTCGTAGTCAGGGTCTGGGTCGAGCAAGCTGTGCACAATTGTGCTCAACAAAGTGAATATGCTAAATGTTTTTTACATATCCAAAATAAATTTTGCTTATAAAAATTGTTTGTGGGTGAATTTTGCTAAATCTCATAAAAAAAACACTAGAGATCAACCGAAAGAGATTACTGGGTCACCAAGAATTGGTTTTGGGTTGGAATTTAGTTGGCAGAGATTTCCGTGTCACCTTCGATTAAGTTTGATAAAACTAAAGGGACGGTTTATAGCTAGGTATAAAGAACAGTACAGGGACGAACAGAGAACCAAATTAATTTTAGTAAGCGTTCCTCGTCTGACGATTAATATTTGATATAAGGCTCCGGATGTGGTCTAAATAATTTGGATTGCATTCTCGATTAAGGATTTTTGAGTTGATCCCCTTTCGTTTATGTTCTTTGTATGTTTGTAAAGTAAATACTAATATGAGGTGCACAACGACCGATAAATACAAATTGTAACATGCTTAGTAGAGATTTTTTCAATTTATCCAATAAACGAATACAAAGAGTGTGCCTAGCACATTGCCTTAAAAGATACAAAAACAATTTTAAAATAAGCAAATTTTAATTATTTTCAATTTCACACACACTTTAGTGGTTTCCATTATGGCAAGTGCCATCAAACACATGCAGAGCAAACTATAATCTATCCTCAATTGCCACCAATGTGCTGAAAAATAATTAATTTTCGCTGCAGCCATTAAAATGGTTAACGAGAAAACAATGCGAACATTGTCTGTCGAAGTTTTAATACACTTTCAAATGTTCGTCGAGTATCATCTCGAAGTGTCAAGCTATAGTCCATTATACCATCATAAATATAGATTTAAAAAAATCCACTGAGCGCTTTGGGGTGATGCTAACAGAAGTCCCTTGTATTAGAATTTAAGGGTCTAGCGCCGGTGATTTTTTATTGATATATTAGATAATTCGAACTATGAGATTAATACATATAAATTAGTCCAATTGACAGACTAAGATATCAGCCCACAACCTATACCTCCCAAGCTAGGGATCTAAGATTTTGGTTAAGGGTATGTAGGTGCGCACTCTGAAAGAATGCGTAATCATACACACGTCTTTCTCGAACCGAAATTTTTGTTTTTGAATAATATTTTTTCATCCGACTATAAACTTAGTAAGCGATATAGTAATAAATAAGTTTTTCCAATATGCTTATAACTAATTTTACTGACCAACTCATAAACTCTTTGCTGCCAAGCTGCTACCTTAAATCTACTCCCTGCACTCCAATGAACGTTCGCTACCTAGTTCATTACATATTTAAAACTTCTGGAATCTTCTTTGAGTAGCCTAACAAATTTGGGGACAAGGCCATTCACAATTTGCTTGTCTCTTGTTTTCCCATGAAAATGCATCTAGAACTATTTTAAAAATTTCCTAGAACTGCGTGTATCCCATGGTGAGATTTTAGCAAAAACCCAACAACGCCACAAAACCCAAGCGACAAAGATTTTTTGGGAACGGCGCTAAGTTGCTAACCGTAATTGAGTTTCTTAAGTCTGGGTTCGGCGGGCATCCCAAATATCCAGTCATAAAGCCATAAATAAGCCGGTGGAATTACCCAGACATAACACGCGGAAATTTTATGATGGACACGCGTGAGCGCGTCACCCGCTAATGATCCTTTCCTACCTGATGCTGAACACTACCTGTCCCATCATGGCCTTTATAAGGACCTCACCATAGAGTCCTTGCCAGCAAACGCTTGAGTGACATCGAGGAGGTAACATCGTTTCAAAAATGGCCACCCAAAAAATTACACATAAATCGGAGAAGAAACGCAGTCACAACAAATGCAACAACAATCTGAAGGCAAAATCTAAGCAAGAACATCTGCTAAAAATTAAACAGAACCTAAAGAAGCTGCGTAAAAAGGTGCAGAACATCAGCTTTCCATATCAACTATTTCTGTATCGCCAGGAGCTGAAACGTGCAAGTGCTCACTTCTCCTATTTGCGCCTATCGCGGGCCAAAATTATGTTGACCTCGGAATTGATCGCCAATAATATCCATGCCGGCAGTCATTTGGGTAGCGTGGATGATCTTAAAATGCTCAGCCGTGAAGTGCAATTCAAGAAACGTCTCATCACCCAAGTGGAGCGCTTGGAACAATTTCAGGAGCTGGGTCTAACCGAAATGGTTTTGAACGGCAAGAAAACCGTTCTTTAGGATGTGGGGAGTGTGGAATGTGTATATTTGGGCTAGGGCTGGGCATTAGCTTAAGTTAAGTTTTATAAACTAATTTAGTTGTAATCTTTTATCAAATAAAATTTTACCTAAAAATGTTAAATGTTTTCCGATTTGTTTGCAATAACTTTTCAGCTGTGTTTCTCTGCTCGACATTATGTCTGGCTGAGAATATGACTCTGACTCATGATATCCTAGAGTCACACATTTTGGAGGCCCCATCGCAGCCCTCGACTACTACAAGTACAACTACCAGTACCACAACTCATCGACCAAGCAGCAAACCCAACTTGAACATCGCCAGTGTCAAACACGCTCATAAATTTGAAGAAGATGAATCAAATTTTTTGCATGAACGTTTGCCCCAATTATCAGATGATGAATATGCTAATTTGAGTGAAGATGCTAACCCATTGCATTTTCTTAAGCAGCCAACCAAGCAACCAGCTAAACCACAGGTAACTAAGAGAGGGATCTGTGATCCTAAGGCTGTAATGACACTTTCAATTTTAAAGACAATTTTAGTCAAAATTTTTCGTCTATGGGCAAAATCATTGGGTGGAGTCAGAATATCTTGATCGCTCAGAATGTTGTTGAAGCGGTTGGAAAGATACACAACAGCAAATTTGGTCTATGAACAGAAAATTGTGACAATAATTGTCTCTAAAAATTGAAAGTGTCATTACAGCCTAAACAAATGAAAATTAAAAGTAAATACTTAGTATAAGTCAGGTAGAATACAGAGATCCAAAGTTACATAATTCCCAAAAGGGTTTAGCACTTTGCTTTTGACTTGAACTACCAATTTATGTTCTTCCTCGACCTGATGTCGTTATAGGGTGCAGAAGTTCTTTTCGAGAGACTTGAGTCCCAAGTAGGGGCGAATAGGGTTAGGTGAGTGGGGTAACGAAAGTGAATATTGACTTGCGATACACCCACCGCTGAGAAATCTTATCCATTTTAATTTGCTCCTCCCACTGCGATCCATTCGAGGTTCTTAAAAAAAGAACAATATTATCAGTTATCACATTATCATTCTGAATACATTGAATTCCGCGATTTAAATTATTAAATTATCAGGCCTGTGTTTCGGAATTGGGAAAAAACGAGTGAAATTCTCGCTCATCGAGCGAATTCCGCAGACTGTCAAAAATTGTCGTTTTCAAAAAATGTGGTGAAAAGCAGGTAATTGAAATTTGAGGCTTTAAAATAAATGTGCAAAACTATAAACTAATAATTATAATAGTGCTTAACATTCTTATAAATAATTTGCGCCTTTTATTTATTTGTTTGATATTGAAATACATACCGCTCACTTATTTCAATCCATTTCGAGAAAAACACGTTTAAAGTTCTCAATGGACTTAACCCAGAAAAAAATGGTTATTTTAGTTTCGAGTCAATTAATTAAAATATTATGAATTTAGAATGCTTATTGATAAATCATGAAAATGTGATGTTTTAACTGAAAGCCGATGTATGTTTGCTCAATATCGACTGCAGGACAACTGAGATATAACGTTCTTGCATTAACATAAAAATGAACCTGTTAAATTATAACGAGACATATTTTCAAATCACATGGAAAGTAAAAGAGATATCAATACGAAAATTTTAAAAAATACAAAATATCATCAAAACATTTTTGAGTTATCCAGTATTGAAGTAAGGAGCGATACATTTGAAAAGAATATAATCACAAATACACCACGTTGAGAATGTATCAAAAGACAGAGGCTTAAATTTAGTTGTAAAAGTCATATTCCATCTCATGTTGGATAATAATCTGCGAATAACTCGCGAATGAGAAAAGTTTTATAAACCTATCCAACGTCTGATAAAAACGGGAATTGGAGGAACTGATTTATGTTTACATATAGACCGTAAACCTTTTTTCCTCGGAACCTCTACTAGTGTGACTGTTCTTAAGTAAAAACTAGCTATTAAAAAGACGGCTACATCTTCAAATGAAAGTTTTTAAATATCCCTGTGCCGGCAACAACAACAGGAGCAAAACTACCTAACAATTACACCCATCGCCATTAAAAAAAAAAATAAATATTTTCGCTAATATGATCTAAACTTGATAAAAAATGTATTAGCTTTTTAAAATAACTAAAATATTTTTAAATTGGCAACCTTTTTGCTGATAAATTACAGAATTTTCAAAAAACCGTCCAAAAATAATTTTCTAGCTAAACGCTGATAGGGACTTACTCAGTTCGGGTAGCACTATCGATTCCGCATGGTGTAGTTTGGTAGTTTTGAAAAAAGTTATTTGTCGCACTGTGTATTTCCCCCATTGGACCAAACCAACTTTTTCTAAAGTAAATTGGCCCGCTGATGAAAATCGCCATATACGGAGGTGTCACAGAAATGTCTTCCAACGAAATTCCAAGTCAAAACCAATTCTCGGTGTCACAGAAATCTCTTTCGGTTGGTTTCAAATCTCTCGTGTTTTGTTAGAAGATTTAGCAACCGGTCCTGAACCGAACCCCTTAGAACCGGTTCGGTTCGGGTTTTTTGGGTCCGACGAACCGGACCATGAACCGAACCTCAAATATTTTTGACACCTCGAACCTGAACCCGAACCGGACCACTTTTTAGAAAAATTCGGTTCGGTTCAACAAATAAAGTAGTTTTTTCAACGACACATACAATATAGAAATATAAAAATTCCTTGTAATCTGACTATCATTCAAGAAGTCAAGAAACGAATATGGATCGAGCATTAGAACTTTTAAATGACAACTGCAGAGCATAAAAGGAATGCACCTATGAAGAATATAATGTTGATGAAGGTTGCTCAAGTGCTTCAAACGCATTTCTTGATTTGGACGATGACCAAGTTAACTCAATAAATTCCCTGGAGGACAACATATATAATTACAGTTTGTTGTGCTTCACACGCTCAAAATTTAGTAGATAACGATTTTTTAATATGAGAAATATGAGAACGTTTACTAACCATTAAAGATTTTTGAATTCAGAGTGCTTTAAAAGAGCTCCACCTAAAAACATTTGATAGTTCAAAATATCTTTTTATTGCTGCAGCCAAAAAAAAAAACTTCTTTAAAGCTACAGGATTTACAATTACTAGCAAGTGATTTTTATTCCGCTTGCTTTTCATTTTGAGCAACTGTTCTGAAATCTTTTGTTTCGATAAACGTTCTTCTATTATGAGCTAAGTACCAACATTGGCTGCAGTGCTCTAAGACCCGAGATTTCAAACTTTGTTAACTTCACATAACACATTACAGACATGCTGAAGTTCCAAAAAAAATTCTTGATGAGAGTTTTAAATGAATCAACTTCTGATTGCGAAGAAGAGAAGTTTTTGAAAGCAGTAGAAAGCAATAAACAAATATTAATATCAAATCTGTAAATGATGTTATATATTCCTTCGACTATTGTCGAATACATCGACGACTTAAAAAATATTGCATTAACTATACTTGCTATTCCAGCAACTCAGGAATCAGTTTTACGGGCCTTTTCAACACTTTACAATCTAAGAAGAATGCTTATTAATTTAAACTAAGCGGTTGTCAAAAGTTGTTAGTGTCAGCTAATGAATTTGATAATTAAAAATTGCATTATTGATATGAAGAATATTATTTTAAAAAATAAGTGTTAATAAATCGAAATTATTCTTCTATGTTCAAGCGAACCGAGGTTCGAACCAAAACCTCGGGTTCAGGGGTTCCGAGAACCGGTCCAACCTCCGGAACCGAACCTTAGGCTTTACAACGGGTCCGAACCCCCGGACCGAACCTTCTGTAAAATTTTAGAGGTTTGCAGCCTTTAAAAAAAAATTTTTTTTTGGTTAAAAAAAAAAAAAAAAAAAAAAAACACCTAAATAAAAAAAAAAAAACTAACCAACCGTTACAAAAGAACAAAAAAAAATAAATAATTTTTCCCTTAACACAAAGAACAAAAGATATACAAAAAAAAAAAAAAAAAAAATATTGTTACTTTCATTTTTTGGGGGGCTGGCCCAAAATAACGCCCCAAAACAAAAAAAATTTTTTTTTATAGGGGGGATGAAAAAAACAAAAAAAAAAAACAACAAACAAAAAAATTTTTTTTTTTTTAAAAAGAATAAAAAAATTTTTTAAAAATAAAATAAAAATATTTTTTTTAAAAAAAAAAAATTTTCAAAAATTAAAAAAATATAAAAAATTTTATTCTGAATATAAAAAAATTAAAAAAAAAAATTTGGAAAAAATTTTGTTTTCTTTTTTCAAATTTTCCAATTTTCAAAAAAAACACGTTTTTAAAAGTTATAGCCCAAAAACTTTGTTGTAAACTTGTGTAATTATTAGGAAAAACAACGAAAGTCTTTCATGTTAATCCAAACCAACCACATCAGTGGCGCCGTTTCGCGATTGTGGCGCCATCTGGTTGGCAGCAAGCGCATTAAGGGCTGGCAAGTTATACCTGATATTTGGAGCCAAAAATATTTAAATTTTTTAATTTTATTTATGAAGAATATGAATTAAATTTGAACTATAATTTAAAAATGCATCATAAAACATTTATCACAATCAAAAAATTTCAGTTGAACATCATATTAACCCATAACTAAAATTAGGGAAATTGTTTTTCGAGAGATGTGGCCGTGTTTTTAGCGATGGATCTTTAATTGGAACAGTTTCTGTTCTAACTAGATTTTCAAATAAGAAAATGAAATCTCTTGAAGTTCTGGGACACCGACGGATTTTTCGAGCGGTTTGCAAACCAACCGAGGTCAAAATCTCCAGAGATTTCTGAGACACTCCCGATAAAAAAATCTATCGACGTGTTATCGAGATATATAACCCGATTTTCCAAAAGTTGACTCCACTTAAACTTTTATTTTGTTTTCTGCAACGATTTAAGAGCTCTTTACAAATGTAAAAAGAAATAACTTGACCAAACATTTTGTTCTCGGACAATAATGAGCTGGGATCTGTGCTGTTAGAGCTATGAGCTCAAATAAAGAAAAAAATTATTTTCTTGCTAAATTTAATTTATCGAAATTAAAATGCTATTATATTATTATATTATAATTATAATATTATTAAAATATTGATAGAGTTGTTGGTTCTCGACGAAAGCATCACATTCTGTAAATATTGATATAAAAGCAATAAAATGGGGGGATTTGGGCAGTTTTCCGCATTACTTTTTGATAGCGAATTTAATAACGAACTGTAGTGAGGAACATCGTTCTAAAAACCCTTTAGCATTTTATTGTTAAAACGATTTATTTCTGCACAATTAATCGATTTTTTGATTCTATAGTATAAATTTATGTACCCCTCATTGACAAAAAGGTTAAACACAAGAAAAAAACGTTAAATTTCTTTCTAAAACGCTTTCTGTAGAATGCATCTAAACTTCAATTTTTTTAAACTAATAATTTGTCCACTTCTTTCAATAGGTCAAACCAGATGCCATTGCCACATCGAGTTCCGGTTCTCCGATTTATATTACCATACCCATCTATATCAATACCGCTGGCAAATTGCCACTCACCCTAACCATTGGTGATCAGGAGTTGCCTTTAAATCAACTAAGACGTTCTGCCCCCAGTTCAACAACAACAAAAAAGAATGGATCCACAAAAGCTCCAAATTCCCATTTCAATCGCTTACTACAACAAATTGATTCACCCAAAAGACGTACTACCAATCGTCATCGTAGTCAAAGTAGAAGCAAGATCTATGCACTCAAAGAACGCAAAGATGGTTCTAATGCATAGTGCGAGAAATTTTGGAAATTGGTTTATGTTTTTAATAGCTACAAATAAATAATGACAATAAATAAGAGGTGGTAGTTTTTGTACAAAATCTAAACACTATTGCTTAGCGGAGAAGTCTCTTCGGGCTTGGACTCGGGTTTGGCTTCCACAGGTGCAGGCGACTCTTCCTTAATGGGTTGCTCTACTACAGTTTGAGCTTCGGTTTCTGGCTTTTTGTCGGAGCTATCTGTTTCGGTGCCCGGAATAATGGTAACAGCTGCGGCTGCCTCCTCTTCCTCGTCATCATCATCATTGCCAATTACCTGTTCGATGGTTTGTTGTATGAAATGCTCAAAGAGTTGGAAATATTGAAGAGCATTATTGGCCACTTGTTCCGTGGGCAGTTCAGTGGTAACCTTTTTCAAGGCATCACGTATGAGCACCAAAACAGGTTTACGAGTGGGCAGCAG
Source organism: Lordiphosa stackelbergi (assembly GCA_018904235.1). NCBI lineage: Eukaryota > Metazoa > Arthropoda > Insecta > Diptera > Drosophilidae > Lordiphosa > Lordiphosa stackelbergi. The sequence continues at coordinate 56,760 of JAEIFU010000721.1, read as the reverse complement.
ATTCCCAGCTGTGGTGGTAGGAATGACATTTTGCTCAGTTTCTTTAGGAATTTCGGTGACGACCTCCACGGGAGTTTCCACCTCACGACGACGGCGTATTAGGGAGTCATCCTCGTCGTCATCATCGTCTTCTTCTACGTCATCATCATCGTTCTCCTCATCATTAACTTCCTTCTCCTCACTGCTATCCGCACTAGAATTTTGTACTTGCTCCTCCGCTTGCCTGGAAGCCGGAAACTCATGACTTCTGTCTATGTCATATTCCTCAGCTACTGGAGCTGCACTTACAGTCCAGGCCAATAAAATAAGAGCAGCTGAAATTTTGCGGGATAGCAAATTTAGATTTCAATCCACTGTAATTAATGGGTGCTAGTACGTACCTAAGGTCAAGCAGATGTGTCTAGCCATATTGTTAATCCTACCAAGTTGACTTTTGCAGTTTTGCGGTCTGTATGAGCGAATCCAGCGCTTTGCTTTCGCTTTTTATAGCTCGCCGCCCCCAAAAAATGAAAGTAAACAAGGCAAACGCTCTGAGCCAGCTTCCAGCTTCCAAGCCTCCGTTGTCCAGCCGCTTTTACTGGTGCTGTGCACCACAAGCTCTCTTTTCTTTCTTTTGTTTACCTCGGCTTACATATCCACACACCCATACATACGTAAATGTGTACATATACAAAAGAAACCGAAATCATTTATTTAAATTTTCGTGTTTCTGGTCACTTCTTTCATAAATCTGTTGATTTGTGCTCCGCTGTCGCTTCGGCTCTTTCTTCTTTATGTTTGTCTAAGACATTAACATCTATTTACCTGGTGCGGGTGTCTATGCAAATGTGCTTACATCTTTACCTTAAGAAATCGGTCATTGGTCTAGACACACTCCTAATTATGTAATTAGAGCCGCTGTTCGATTAGATCCCACACCACACGGTGGGAGTTTGTTTGGAGTCGGGTAAATAGATACATAATCAACTTTCTAATGTTAAATAGAAAATTTTCAAAACATTTCCATGGAATTTAATTACCAAATCAACAAAAAAGAGGGGGGAAAAGTGAACGATATCAATAAGTAAGATGAATCATCATTTTAGGTTTAAAATTTGATAAGCAAATTAAATAATGAATAAAACCTTATTCACAGCGCCGTATGCAGTTATGGTTACATTTAAGCGACATGCATAAGCCCAACACCTCGATCTCAGAGACTAGAAGAGCTAGCGCAGCCAAATTTAAAATGCGAGCTTCTACTTACGCAAATCAAGTTTGTTTCAAATGTTTGCCACCTAAGAAAGAGTTGAATAACTCACATTATTTTAAAGAAATATATGTAAAATGTAAAAGTCACATTTAATATCTGGAATTTTCATCGATCGAAGAATAAATAGAATATAACCTTTTGTCATATATTTGGGATCGCTGTCTGTAGGAGACTTTTGTCATATATTTGGGTGGCTGTGCAATGACTGTTGTAGAAGCACGCATTTTAGAAGTACATTTCGAAAGCTACTCCGGGTATGGCGATACCGCTTCCTTCGCTGAAAACTTTAATAGCGTAAGGTCGGTTCAGAAACGGGCTGGCCTCTGATCATAAATATATGCAAGAAACTCCAGGCCCTTGCCTCGGAATAATCTGCCACAATGGAATAAGATTGGGCACTCTTTACGGAGGGAAGATAACGACATCGCGAAGATGGAGGGCTGCTGCCCCCCCTTACTCATAGATTTTGCTCCGGGAAATGAACGTTTTCTTTCATAAATTGAGTTTTTCGCCATTATTTAAAGATTGTTTCTCATATCATATCAAATGTATCTTGATCTAATTATTTAATTTTGAAAAATATAATTAAAGTGCTGCCCCTACTTTTTCGGAAAGCTGGCTTGACCGTCTGCTAACATAATGTTAGTTAGTTAACATTAATGTTCGTGCTCTGTTAATTAACATAAAGGAAGACTATTAAACATTCCTTCGCCGGAGTAGCGGCTAAATCAAAGTCGGACAGGGTCCACACTAACTTACGCTCTCTGTATTAATAGACACCGATTCCAAATATATTGCAAAACTTCAAAATCTTATAATTCCGCTATTTATTAACCGATCTTTATGATAATTTCTAAGATTGTGGGGCCTGAAGAGAGCGTGGCAAACATTTGAAACAAACTTATTCTAAAATTTAATTGCTTTCGCTCTTCTAGTTTGTATGATCTAGGTGTTCATTCCGTTTGACGGACAGACGGTCGGGCAGTGCTATATCTACTCTGCTGTTGATGCTAATCAAAAAAGGACCAAGCTTAACATCTCTTAATCTCTTGGCTTGTGTGCTTTTTAATTTTGTAGAAGAAAAAAAGTCTCCACTTTATAGTCGCGTCCGAACGGAATGGTTTTCGAGAAGCTGGTGAAGGTGACCGGTTGTGTAGATGTTCTGAGGCGGGATCGAACCTACGACCTCTCGCACCGGCCACAGTTTCTTACCCTGATCATAATAATACATTTTAAAAACGTCCAACAAACGTCGTTCATTAAAATATATGGATATGGGGATATGTACAGTGTACATTGTATACGGCCAAGGTACTGAATTTTAAGCAAGTTTGAACGAAATCCTGTTAGAGTTGTAAATAAAGATCCAGTTAAAAACGTTTCTGTTTACTAAACGATTTCTACGACCCATGCGATGACAGGAAGCAGAAACTGTGTTCAAATTCTAGAAATTTTAAAAATGTGCTACAAAAATTTTTTTTGAAAAAAACTTCCTATCCTATCCTAAAATCCTTTTGCAATTTCTTAAAAATGACGTTATGAAAATAATTTTCTTAAAAATATGGAGACGGTTACCATTGGTTTTAGAAAAATTAAAGTGAATATAAGGCCTTTTTTACAAAAGATTCCTACATAGAAGAAATAATTCTCTTCAGAAAATAAACTCAACATTAACTTTCTAAATAATGAACACAATTCAACCCTAATCAACCACCGCAAACTGGGCAAGCGTGCCAAAACTTTGGCCAAAAGTCACAGTTTTTTTTTTTTTGAGAAACTGGATAAGTCGATTTTCGAAATTTATTTTGAAAAAAAAAAAGTTTCCATTCGTAAGCGTAAAAAAGCTGTTTGAAAATTTTTCTTCATTTGGCAACTTCGCGTTGAAAGCAGAGCTGCAAACTGGTTCGGAGTTGAGTGAGGGTTGTTAACATTTCTGGGTCGTGATACCATATTAAGTAACCTTTGCCAACGAAATTTATTTTTATGTTAGCTGCATTGAATGACGTTACAGAAAACCCAAACACGAAAATGTGGATATTTTTTAATAAAATCGATGTTTTTTGATACATTTGTGATGTTTTCTATCTTCTTTGTTGCAAAAGCTTGTAAAATTGTGTAATTAGGTCGAACTTTTCTATTCACTTTCTTAAAATTAGTTCAAAATTTACCTTTGATTTTAAAGTAAAATATCCCTTAAAATAACTATTATTGAGCTCAAATATTATATGGGCATTTCCACCAAAAGGTCAACCTTGGCCAAAAATTTAATGTGGTTTAAAACACTATATTTTATCTAATTTTCATATGGAAACAATTAAATTAAATTAATGTAAGGAAATCTTACATTTACTAATAACTCAATTGGATAATACATATTCGGTTTCACGGCCGTCCCAGCTCAGTTTTTCTCATTTTGACATTAAATTTGCTTAATTTTTTTAGAAAAAAGTGACTATAGAGTACATGTACTTTCGCTATCTAAAATCTTTCTGAAGGTATACATGAATGCATAAGAAACCATGACAAACTATTAAGTTTTTGCTTCGTATTTTAGCAGAAACCACATAAATATAATGATGTGAAATACTGTCCCGTGCGAAAATGCTTAAGCTTAAATTTTAAAAAAATTTTAAATTATTTTTGGGTTAAATTAAAACCATTTTAAAGGGACATTAACGCACTACATTCTAAAATGTATCGTATTAATATATTGTCTCAGGTTTCGCTGAAATGGTTTCCCGCGAAAACAATTTCTGTTTTTGTCCTTTGCGAATGTCATGGGTTTTCTTGATTAAAACCGTAACCGAAACCGTAACCTTTAACCGCTAAAAACACTTTAAAATTTGTAACCGAAACCGTAACCGTAACCGAAAAAAAAATTGTTTCCTATAACCGTAACCGTATAATCTTTATTACCATAACCGGTTATCAGTACCGAAACAGAAACAAATATACGGGTTAATTTCGGTTTTCCTCTACTAAAACTTTCGATAAACATTAATCATTGCCGGGCAAATGTAGAGGACAGAAAAGTGTGCTTGTGTAGTGAGCAAGAGAGCTCTCTCCAGACTACAGCCGTTTTACATGCAATTCAGTGTTCACCAATTCACACAACCATAAGTTCGGCTCGTTTGCATAAAAACATGAATGACTTCGGCCCCTGGTAGCTATGGCTGGCCGGCTCTGGTCTTATGGAGAAGACAGAAAAATATGCCCTTCTCTCTCTGACACTCAGTATGCACAATGAAACATTTTACAACACAAAGAAAAGAGAGCGAACGAGAAAGAATGAGTGCAGCTAACAAAAAACTTTACACTCCTCATCTTTTCTTATACATATGTGATATTACACTGGACGCTGGCTATTTCAGCAAATCCAAAAATGTACGACTTCAGCTCAAATTTGACATCAGCTAATTGTGATTTTTTCTGTAACCTAAGATGTGGGAAAATATTAGCGAAATTATTACAGTTTAAGCACCAGAAAAAGTTGCATCAGCAAGAATGCAGGGCGAATTGTTAGTGTTTGGTAACTTGTATTCCATCTGGATTCAATGTTAATTTGAAATTAAAAACAACAACTCAGCATTCACCAGACTTAAGTCTCACGAGGTAGAATTTAGAGAACCCAGTCTGTTCGTATCTGCTGAGCAGAAAATTAACTGTATTAAATTGCTACGAATTCTGCACAATCAAATAAAGGACAACCATAATTTGATTGAATTATCAGGGGAAATTAGTCCAAAACCAAGTTGGTCGGAGATTTCCAACAGTTCTAATTAACAACAATCTGACATCTTCTTTAAAAATATGTATTTTCAAAAGTTTTGCTAGCAGTACCACTCACACAAATAAGTGTTGAGCGTTTGTTTTCAGGAGTAGAATTTTTAATAAATCCCCGCATTTGTCGGCATGATTTGTCAAAGTTATACTTTATGCTTATAACCGTAACCGTAACCAGTACCGTAACCGATATCCCACAACCGTAATATAACCGTAACCGGAAAAAAGCGATCGGACAAAACAGTAACCGTAACCCAAACCGTTATTCGTTCGGGTTTTAATCTCTGTTTCTTACAATTGTCAAGTTCGACGTCTTGGAAATGCCCATATTCTAAATATCAAGATTCTGAACTTCCAAATATCTATGAACCTGAACCTAGGTTCAGCGACCTTCTGAACCCGCTCCGTGAACCGGAACCCAAAAAGTTTCAAGGGTTCGAGCCGCGGAGGTTTAGGAGGTTTGCAGCCTTGGTGGAAAGTGCCTAAATGCAGCCCTCGCAATTCCCCCGCCACATGGCTAATTGGCTAATTATTTTCATTGAATATTGCACTATTGCTGAAGGTATGCGCTTTTGCGCGGTTTTGCTGTGGTTTTCATAAAACGGCTTTCCCATTTGAAATCGAGCATCACTCTGTTTAAATAATCTTCCAAAAAGTATCCACAGGGCACCGTATAAAAAACTATAAGTAGCACCTTAGACTTAAGACAGCCAGCGTGTTCCCTGGTGTAGTGTGTAAAGAGGTCGTTCAATTCGTGTTCAGTGTAAATGCTAAAGAGTTTGATGCCCAGTCGAGGCGGACAATTAAAACTACGTTACAGGTGGTTGTGAGGTGTTTCGTTGAATTTATATAGAAATGTCTTCTGACATTTCCAAAGAGTATCGATTGCACCGCTATCCGCCGATAATCCGCTGATTAATGTTTCAAAATCAATAAATGTTTTTTTGCTTTTGGGAACAACTTTTTCTAGGTTTAAAATTAAGACTCCTATTGCGGGCACGCAGATCAAGCTTGTTTCAAATTTTTGTCACGCCACTTCCCTTCCTCACAATATAAAATGTTGAATAACTCACATTTATATACCCATCATCTATAATCTCTCACATTTTCATAAAGATCGTTTAATAAATAGCGGAGTTACAAGAAAATAACCTTTTGTCATATATTAGTGTATTTTGTCGGGGCCGTTAATAAAAAATATGTTGCCTACTTTCAGGCATGCGCTGTCTGCTAACATTATGTTATTAAGTTGATATTAACGTTGGTGCTCTGCTAATTAAAGTAAAGGAAGGCTCTTAAATATTTTTTCCACTGAGTAAAGGGTTAACTTACGCTATCGTTTTTCTAAAATTTAGGTTGAATCGACTTAGGGCGGATTTTATACGCGAATTTCTCCTCTTGAGTTAGAGTTTTGCCATTTGTTTTTATAATTGTTCCATAACACTATAAAATTTTTCTAAGCGCTAGTAAAAATTTAGCTCTAGTTTCAATTAGTAATTCAGCTGAACAATTTATTACATTAAAATGTCAAGAAAAAACGCCAAAATAGTTAAACAGGTATCTCGCGAAATAAGCTATAGTTTCTCTTTCAGTTTCTCTCTTTTTCTAGATTCAGAGTTGGTTACAAAAAAATATTATAAGTTTTCCATACAAAGTAAAAAAAAATAAAACTATTCCGTCTTGCCAAAGTTTAAAAAATTTTACAGAATTTTCATCAATTCAGTACCAGTTTATATTCTTCTTTATAGCTCAATCTGTCGCGTAATTCAAAAACAGAGTGAATTCTAAGTTTATCTGACAGCTAAATTAGCAGGAGATCAAAAATCGCCCCTTTAAATGATTACCACGACTATTAGGATATAAAGTTAAAAATCATAAAACAAACTAAGTAAACACATGTCTAACATGTGGGAGGCTGAACAAAAAGGAACCGGTACGAAGGGAACACCTAAAAATGAGCAACTGACCAACACTAAATAGTGTGCTACAATATATAAATAATAATTTGTTCATGAATCACTATTAAACCCAACACAATGCCCATAAATCTAAGTCATAGAAGGAAAGTTGCCAAAAAGAAAAGTTAATTTCACACATCAATCTGTTCTCCAAACTGAACCAACCACAACAATGGCCCGGTAATTAGAACCACAATTACTCCCCGATGAAGAGCACTCTCTCGCCCATAGATCAACACTGACTGATTTAATGCTAATCCGGGCAATGATAACAAGCAGCTTTGATTGCTTCCACAAATGACAGCTGCCGGGCAGGTAAGAACTCTGACTCCGACCATAAAACGAAACGAGATCACTAAACCTTTCCAGATTGACCCAATTTTCAAAGAACCGGCTTAAACTTACGGTGATGGGCGGAGGACAGGCAAGGTGTTAAAATCCCACAACCAGTTCCAAGTCCAACATTCTAGAATAAAGGGTACACTGATAAATGACAAACACATGAGTTTGCATAAAAATTTCACCAAACTTTGCGTACTTTCGTTGACTTTTATTTTTTGATGGAAGAAGCGTAAACAAAAACACAAAAATAAGAAAACAACTTGGCTGAAGATTACCGAGAAAACCGGTAAATGGGAAAAAAGAATTCCCCCTAACTTCTACATCAGGGTACTTAAGACGCTCCGCTTCGTGAGATGCGATCAGTTGTTATGCACACGAGCAGCTGGACACTTATTGGAAGTCTCGTATAAAATGCGTACAAATCAGTTTTTATTGGTGATAGGTAAGAGCATTGAACTAGCGCAAGATTATCTAGTTGTGGCAACTTTTGTGATTTCTTTCAGTAGCTGCCGTTCTGCTGCTGGTTTCCGTGGCGCCCGGCGAGGCCAAGCGTCGCAAGCACAAAGGAAGCGGGGACGATTATCATCATCATCATCACGATAAGACCAAAACCAAAACTAAATGGTCAACTTCCACCAATTTGGCTGGCAATACTCAAGTATCAACCGAAGAGCATGGATATTATGTGAAACGCACCTTCGCTCCTCTAGATGATGCGGCCAAAAAGCGTCAAAGTCCTCCTTATCTGGCCATACCCATAGCCTGGTTCCAGTGTGAGGGCAATTGTCATATGTCCAATTCGGCCGCCATCAATAGTGCAGCTCAGTCTCTGAGCGAGGGTTATCTCTGCGATGATGATTGCACGGATCTCTATGAACCCATTTGTGGTAAGACTTCGACTGAAGTGGCCGTTTTCTATAACAAATGCAAATTGAATGTGGCCAAGTGCCGCTCGCATGGTCTCTGGGCGGACTTTGACTATGAGCAGTGTCAGCAAGCCTATCCCAAGGAGACGGCCTACACTGACAAAAAATTCAAGTGCTCGCCCTACTACCGCGATAATGCTACCCAAACGGAAGCTAACCAACTTACCGAGCAGAAGGACAAGGAGAAGGATAAAAGCAGTGAAAGCAGCGAGGAAAAGGTTGAGAAAGTGGAACCACTTGTTGTACCTTTAACTCAAGCGTCTGCACCAGTGCCCGTTCCTGTCCCGGTGGAAAACATTGCCCTGCCCCCCATGCCTTTGAAGCTACCAGTCCCAACCAGAACTCCACCTATGATAGTGCCCACTACTTTGGATGAGGTCAAGGCCAAGGTAACTGAGTCTAAGCCAGTGACAACTGCTCCCCTGGCCCAGATCCAGGTAGAACATACTCTACCCAGAGCAAATCAGGACAAACTGAGATATTTGGTGAACTAGATATTTTTAATTTAAATTAATATTTATTTAAATATGAGTTAAGAAATGTAATAAACAACAAAAGTATTTAAAAGAAGTAAGACTACATAAGGTAGGGGGAATTTTGAGGCACAAAACAAGGCATTGCACTATGGTCAAAGTTGATTTTTTGACATAAATTGAAAAAACTGAAATCGCGACTTAAACAAAAGAATTAATTTATCCCAATAGAGTATGCTCTACTCATCTTAGAAATATAATTTTTATTTTTATACTCTGTACCGAAGGTACATAGAGTATATTAAGTTTGTGCAAAAGTATGTAACAGGAAGAAGGAATCATTTCCGACCCTATAACGTATATATATTCTTGATCAGCATCAACAGCCGAGTCGATATAGCCATGTCCGTCTGTCTGTCCGTCCGTCTGTCCGTCCGTCCGTATGAACAAACAGATCTCAGAGATACTAGCAAACAGATCAAGTTTATTATCAATTTTTACCCCCTTCCAGCCCCCTCCCCCGCATCCGCAACCAACATCGCATTTCATTCAACAACGGGAGAGAGAAACTTAAAAATGAGCACAGCGGCAGCGCTGCATTTAGCTCCTGCTCCGGGTACAGAGTATATTATGGTCGGGCTTGACCGACTTTCTCACTTGCTGTGTAGCTGTGTATTATCTTATGTTTTATGCTGTTTTTAGGAGAACGTCACCTGATTATGTTTCGTGGAGAATAAGTTTAGTAGATTGTTGTGGATTTTCGTAACTTTTAATAAAGTCTTGTTTGTCAAAGTGTATTTTTTATAAACCACCAATTCGTTTTTACCCAAAACCACCCGATTCCATAAAATCACGAATTTCCCCAGGCAATTTTCAGTACGAGCATGTAGAACCGCTTGAAATACGGTTACAAAACATTTGGAAAGTTTCGTAAACTTTTTGTCTTTATTTTAGAAAAGATCAAGGAAAGGTTGTGGGAAACCCAGCAGGAGGAAATTGAAGCGAAAGACTTGGGCGATGTTTGGTTTGAAGAAGACTACGTGCCACACAGCGCACGCCACAATCGATCTTCTGCGCGCTATCTTCGAAAATCGAATAATCAGCAAATATGGAGATGTGAATTGGCCGCCAAGAAGCTGTGATCTGACACCGTTAGACTATTATCTTTTGGGGAGCGGTCAAGGACAAATGTTATGCAAACAATCCTGATACAATTGATGAGTTGAAGAACGAAATTCGAGTTGCTATTGCTGACATTGGGTGGATCGAATGGGCTACTGGCAAGTCAGCCGTGGTGGTCATTTGACCGAAATTGTTTTTCATAAATAAATGACATGAACTTACCTTTTCTATAATTGTTCAACCTTTGAAATATATCGACCCGTTTTTCTTATAGCAAAATTAAATTCCAATTTTTAAATGGAGCACCATGTAAGTGAGTATATAAGGATTTTCTTTTATGCTGAGCGTTTTTTTGTTGCTAATTAAATAATTTTTTTTTATTTTATAGGACCAAAAAAGTGCATTGTTAGAAATATAAACAACTAAACAAAATTTAAAAAAAATGTTGCCTGTTGTTGATTTGATCTCACGACTTCGGCGTTTTAAGCGAACTTTTTGCCGCTGGGCTACAGGGCTCATTGCCAGCGGAGTATCGTTATGCTAAATATATTAAGCATTTCCCTCCAAAGCGAATAATTTTTTACTACGATTTTGTTGCTGTCCCTCGCGTGAGGTTAGTAGTCGAGTGGGCTATGATGAAGTCGTCCGTGTGTTTCAGTCTCCGAGGTCCTGAGTTTCAAGTCCAGACAAGTTAAAGTAAAAAACAAGTGAGAAGTCGGTAAGCCCCCCCCCCCCCCCCCCCCCCCCCCCCCCCCCCCCCCCCCCCCCTCTCTATGTTTGTTGGAAGGGGTGGTGGGTGGCGGGGGTGGCCGGGAGTATTAGATATATGCTCAAACTGAGAACCGCTCGTCCGACTATCATCTTGAAACGATCAATCTAAGACTAACTATCTCTAGAGAAACAAATCATCATCTAAAAACTGTGGGAGATATGACGTTTTTTAAAATTGAAAAAACGCGCCTAAGAAGCATTTGTCCCATACATGTCAAACCTCTATCTCACCATCTCTGGATCTGTTTGTTCATACGGACGGACAGACAAAGAAAAACGGACAACGGAATGGCATATCACTCGGTGTTGATGCTGACAGAATAAACTAGGGTCGGAAATGATTCTCTTGACATACTTTGCACAAACTAAATCCGTACCTCGGTACAGGTATAAAAATGTTATCAACTCCACAGCTGACTAAGCGGACGCTTTTTTGAGACGAACCAAGGGGTTTGAAATATATTGGAAAATCAAAAACTCGTGTTTGTTTGTTTTTAATAAGCACGCAAAAAACATTGACCTCGAGCCAGCTAAAAATCCCAAGTAAAAAAAATTTTAATCGTAATAAATTCTAGCTGCAGCGATTAGAAAAGGGGTGTGTGTGGTTGTCCCTTCCTCCTCCATTCCCTCTACCTATCATAGCATATGCCCCAGTACCCTCTACCAAAGCGAGAACAAAAGGTTCTTGAAACGAGCGTAGTACAATTACAGTTACAATTCGAACGGATATTTTTCTCTGAAGGAGAATCTTAGAGAGCCGAATCTGTCGTCTTCTTCCTTATTGGTCCGATGTTTGCATCACAACCGCTTGACCGTCTGGGCCTCTGCTATTAATGCCCTCCAGTCGCTTCTGCTTCCTGGCGAGCTGGCACCAGTTGTTCCCACCAAGCTTGGAAATGTCTTCCCGCACCTAGTTGTCACCGCTTAGTGGTGGTCGTTCCGTCTTGCCTTTTCTTCCATATTCAGCCGCTTTCGCTTTGTACGCCTTTTTTGGTGGATCTTCTTCATCCATGCAGGTGACATGCACATGTCCTATCCAGCGAAGCGCAGTATAGCGCTAATTTCGTCGAGAGAGGGTTCTGCTCTTGAACTCCCTACTGAGGCCGTATTAGCATCGGTTGGCAAGAGTGATTTTACGTCGGATTTCTAGGCTGATGTTGTTGTCGCTGGTAATCAGCGTTCCGAGGTAGACAAAATCCTCTACAGCTTTAAAGTTGTACTCTTCCATTGTAACACATTGTCCAAGACGCGTAAACTTCCTTTCCGCGGATACTAGGTACTTCGTCTTGTCCTTGCTTACCGCTAAGTCCACCAGGTGAGACTGCCTCTCAATCTCTGAAAAACGTCCTGCTTGCCGCCCATTCGTTTTTGCCGATACAGTGAATATCACATTTTAGTATTTTGACAGAGCTTTGCGTGCTTCTCAACGTCATCATGCAAACTCGAACGAAATTTGCCGAATTTTCCGGGTAAAATTTCCAAGCGATTTTACAAAACTTATTTTCAACACTATCTTTTTCCAGTTAGTCTACAATCTAATTGTCTTGTAATGTTATGTATAATTGTCTTTACCACAAAAAAAACCAAAATGGGCTTGGGGGGGGGGCTTAAAATTGTTCCGCACAAGAAGGGGTCCTAAGTTTTTAAAAAGAAAACCATTTTTATACCCTTGACTGAGTGATTGAGCTTTGTCGTCGTTGTCGTTGTTGTCGTTGTCCGTTGTCTGTTTCTACGCGAACTAGTCTCTCAGTTTTAAAGCTATCGAGCTGAAACTTTCACAAGTCTTCGTTTTACAACTGTAATATGTCGGAACCGACCGGATCGGATGACTATATCTTATAGCGCCAGGAACTATCGGTCGAAAAGTGGGTCTTTGTGAGAAAAACTTTTTGTTTTTAATGTTAACGGCTCCCACTTCAGCAATTATTAATTCTATACGCTTCGATGATTAGGAGTTTTGTGTGTCCCAAAAATCGGATGACATCTTATAGCTGGGATCGTATATTGGGGTTTTTGGAATTTTTTGTTTTTAATCAACGTGTTCACAAATAATGCTTTTAAAGATTTTGGAAGTTTTGGTCAAAATCGGATGACTATATCTTATAGCTGTCATAGGAACTAGCGGTCGAAAAGTGGGTTTTATTTAGAAAAATTGTTTGTTTTAATGCTGGCTTCTTAAACTTTGATGTATTAAAAACATTTGCGAGTATATATAAATCGGTCGAGCCGATTTTAATTTGCGTTTTTTTATTAGATGGTTCGAGGCGGAATTGAACCCACGGCTCTCGCAAAGCAGGCCGACACACTCCCCCGCTGCGCCAAACCCGTCTACTTTACTACAATTACTGATTAACTAAACAGCCTGCACAAGCACCCGCGTTTTCAAATCTTCTTGATTTCATCACATCTTGATTGCATTTATTTCTATTTAAGTCATAAAGATTTAAGTCTAATTGAATTCATTGATGATTGCTTTATGGTGATTTATAATTCATTTCATATAGAATTATATTTTTATTGCATTCATTTGATTTAATTTAAGCCATTAAATTCAATGTTGATTTAAATCTTATATTTGAAATTATTTTTGATAAAAATTAAACAATTTGATTTAAGTCAAGCTATAGAATTGTGTATTGAAGTCGAGCTTGACCGACTTTCCTACACTCAGAAAAAAACCATGAATCAAGTACAAGCAGTGTCAAAAGTACGGTAAGTACAAAAGTACTTGATTCAAGTACAAAATTCTTATTTCGAGAACGATGTTTCTAAATACTTTATTTTGAACTGTTCCGGTATATACTAAGCACATTTCCAACTATTTAAAACCCTTTGATCATACTTTTAGGTTGTATTGGTCTTAATTACAACCCGATTTACTCTTAAAATAAATGAAAAATGTTGTTCTGTTGTTTAAAATATGCCTCTTTATTAAATCAAATAAGACTGGAAAAATTCAAAGCAAATAAAATAACCAAATTAACAAAAATGGTTTTACTGTACGTCAGAAATCTACCTTCACTCCATAACCAAAGCGTTAGGACCAGAAGTGAATTTTAAGAACAGATTCGAGTTAAAAATAAGTCGCCTTTTTCGTTGCACACTTTTGAAAGCTTACATTGTAAGTCTATTTTGTCCTCAATCCAATATATTATTTACTTGAACTTAGAACGCGCTTTTCCAAGAACAAAACATACTTGACATTTTAAGTAAAAAATGTAAAATGCCAAGCCAACCTTCTCTCAATCTCATGGCGTGTGGGACCTACAGTTTAACGCCGAATCCGAACGACAAAGTTTGAGAATTTGCTTTTTCATGGCTAGATTACTTCACAGCTGGCGCCAATAGCTGGTGAAGGTGACCGTATGTGTAAAAGCTATTTTCTAAAGAAAGAAAACACGTTTTTAATTAGATGTACCGAGGGATTGAGCCCACGAACTCCCGCCCAGCAGTCCAGCACACTAACCGCTGGTCCACACACGGCCACATGACATTTTAAGCACAAAACGGTATAAATTCTACCCCGATCGACCCACGTCTCATAAAAAAACTTCTTAAATTAATATTCAATTTACCATTAAGTTTTTTAAACTTTATTAGCTCTTTTCTGTTTCTGTATTTCAATATTACGAATTAAGCTATTGGAAAGGGCTCGCAGAGCCTCAGTAGGGGTAGGGGGCGCTACGATGCCTGAGGCTGGTTTAGCAAAACCTACAGAAAATTTAATCATAAGATCACCAATTGGTGAGTTAATAAATTGAGATCCAGTGGAAATAGTTTTGAAAATGATGCGACGTTTGTGTTGATGAATTTGCGGATCATGGGGCAGAGAGTTCAATGCACTTGGTATGGGCTTGGTATGGTGTTTGTATTTTCCAGTGCTGGAGCTGGTTGGAGGTGTTCCGGTGTTAGTTATATTGAGTGGATTTGGTGTGGTTGTGATAACTTTCGGTTGGGTGGTGCTGCGCAAACGTGTAGTTTTTGGTAAAGAAGTGGTAGTACGGCGCTTATGTGGACGCCGGGTGGTGCTGCTGGTTGGATTGTGGACGGGTTTGGTCAACTGTGGGGCCTGATACCCAGGCTCTGGTGGCTCTTCCTCTTCAGTGCTTGGAGATGCATCTGGGTTTTCATTTGCGCCATAGGTTTGATCAGACAAATCCTCCTCACCATCGTACTCCTCGTCTAATTCTGAACCATTTTGAATATACTGAGTAAAAAGGGATGGTTTATTGGGTGATAGTTGACCTCCTCGTTGAGCTTTCACCTTGTCCTCGGCCGGTTTTTGTTCATAGATGGGCACATCCGGTCGTGTAGACGATAAAACTTGTTCCATTTGCTTTTGCAGTATCTCATAGAGTGGAGCATTCTGTTCATCATCCTCTAGTTCCGCAGGATCATTGGGCACAAATTGATTATTGACGTAGGCGCTTCTACCATCAGGCTCTTCATCCTCATCCAAGAGGTCTCGCGATTCGGGTTCGACATCTGTGGGTGGTGGATGGGTTACTTCGTCCTCAGTGACAGGAGCAGCTTTTAAAACTGAGGAAAACAACTCTTATGTTAAGTTCTGTGTTAGTCCTTTGCATTTAGTTTACTTACCACCAATGAGTAATAGGATTACCAGCACAGTTCTGCTCCAAATTCTTGCACTTGTGTCTCCCATTGCAGTTGCTTTACTTCTGTCGGCTGTTGACAAATTTGAGGTATCTTTTATACCAACCTGTGCTCTATTCTACCCACGCCCAATTAGGCTATTGGTGTTTAGATTCTTTTTATTGAATGACACATTTTGGATCTCTGAAGCTTTCAATCAGTTAATAGAACTTGTTTGTTGGGTTCAATCAACCTCGTTGTATGCAGATGATGCAGTTGCATTTGGGTTTGATAATGAAAATAAATACAATAAGTGTAAAAACTTTCGCTCAAAAAGAGTGAGGAAGAAGAAAGACTAAATGGAAGATTCAATAAATATGGTTGCAGTAAGATGTGAGCTGGATGGTGCCTAACATCGAGAGAAATAACTAAAATCACAAAATGAAGTAAAGACATTGCAGAAATGATAGCTGATGGAAAATCTTGTATCGATTCCCGCATCTCTGCTATCATTTGGAAAAATAAAATACAATTGCCCCAAAGGCTTCTCTCTATCTCGTGGCATGTATGCTTGTAGTTCTCGCACAAGAGAACAGTCTTCGTTGAACTATTAAGAATTTACGTGAAACATTTTTTCGGGTGCAACAGAATTTTAAATGTTTAATGTTTTAAAAAAACGAAACAAAAAATACCTTGTGTATTTACAAAAGGCAAAAATACCCTCTTTGGATTACTAACAAGAACTTTTGGTCCTGCTACACTGATCGCTGGAGAGATTCTCCACCTTTTTGTTAGATAGCTCGTGTCGAAATATCATAAGCTAAAAAAAATCGAGTACCAGAGATACCCATGTCCGTCTGTCTGTCCATATAGAAGTACAGATCTCTGACATGGTAAGACATAGAGGTTTGACATGTATGGGACAAATACTTCTTGTAGTTGCATTAAGATGAATTTTATTGTCACAGGTTGACATGCCCCGTCCCGCCCCGCAATTTAGAAAAAACTTTATATCTCCTACAGTTTTGCAGATATGTGATCGATTTTTTTAATTTTTACGTTCGAATCCTTTGAAAATACCGAGAGTATGTGACACAAGATGGTTGTCGATAGAGAGTGCAGTTTCCCGTATCGTGGATCAGTGGATAGAGTTGAAGCTCCATTTCAAATTGGCACCTACTCCGAAAAAATGACACAAGGCACATATTCTCAACGGGCTTTATAAAGATGAAGTTAAGGACATGCAAACACTGAACAAAAATTTTCAAAGTCGGAATGGAAACCCAACCCAATTATTTTCGAATGTTGCCCTAAATATACTAAAATCCGAAATAATACCACCTGATTATGAAATCAAAATTTTAAAAGATGATTTATAAAATGCGGCCGTGCCAAATTTGTATTTCGGCTGTGCCTTTGGAAAAAAAGTTAAAGAGGCTCAATTCCAATCGCACGAGTTTGAAATCAGAACAAGTTGCATGGAGTTCATAAAAGAGTTAATAATCCAACTCCGCGAAAGGTAATATGGTGGTTTTGATCTTGGTATAGATATAACCAATTTTTTTCCAGATTGCCGGAAAATATTTAAATCATGGAACAGGTCAATTTGTTGTAAGTAAGTTTGTAAGGACACCTCAATTTATTAGAATATTTTGAATGTCAACACATTGACGATATTAAAATTCAAATTGATAAAATCAATTTCACATGTGTGTGCTTTTATTTATGATAATCAAACCATCAATATTAAGCTGGCTCTAGGTCTCGTTATGCCAAATCGTCAGCAATCTTCGCCTACTTGTACTGGCCCCAACGACTATTACTCCATATAGAATTTCATAAAGTGGGAATTTGTGGAGGACTCCAGCAAATTTTGGGCGGAAGTTCTGAACTACAAAGACGCTGGCAACAACAACCCATTTAGTGGTTTAGCGGAATTTGTCACTGCCACGGTCGAATGCTGAAGTTGAGCGTATATTCTCTCAGATTAATATAGTAAAGAGCAAATTACGCGACGCCATGAGCCTAAAAACATTAAATGCGATATTGTACATATGGTTAGTTCCAAATTTCTATAATTATAATAGAAATAATATTTAACTTCGAATATTTTAACAGGATTGGATTACACAGACACGGAAAATGTTGCCATAATTATGCTATACTATATGAGTACTTGACACAAATTCCTGGCAATGAGGAGAACTCTGATTTTGAATTTTTTTCTTAAAATTCATGCATATATTTGTTGAAAACGAAAATTTTCATAGCCTAGCAATTTTTTTTCGGCAATTTTAACACAATTTTTACCAATTTGTAACCACTTTTTTACCAAATATAAATTTTTCCAAAGCCCAGTTAATGAATTTGTTTCCATTAATGAAAATATAAATAAATACCGCTTAAGAATTTAGGTCTCTTACCCTCCCTAATCAAAATCCATGCGTTCGTCCTTCTATGTTACAGATAAGTTTTTGATGCAAAGAATAATACAAATATTTTAATTTTAAAGGGTTTCCCTTTTTTGGAGCCTTAAGGACATGGGAAAAAAGTGCAAGCATTTTCCACCACCATTTTCCTCTGAACAAATTGTGCACAAAAAGGTGGGGGGTTTTTGCTCAAACAGTGTGCCCATATTTTGTCTATAGAATACTTCGCTGCTAAAGTGTAATACAAATTCAATCAGTTTGTCATTGCTGTCAACCAAAAGTAAGCTAAAACATTTTTATACACTTGAAAAGTGTGTAGTAAAGTTTTGTCCAGAAGTTTGCAACGCATAGAAGGAATCATCTCTTACCACATAAAGTATATATATTCTTGATCAGCATGACGAGCTGAGTCGATTAAGCTTTGTCCGTCCGTCTGTCCGTCCGTCCGTCTGTCCGTCTGTCTGTTTCTACGCGAACTAGTCCCTCAGTTTTGAAGCTATCGAGTTGTAACTTTGCACAGAGTCTTCTTTTGGCTGCACGCTGCTAAAATGTCGGAACCAACCGGATCGGATGACTACTTCTTGTAGCTGCCATAGAAATGTTTGGTCGAAAAATGGGTTTTAGTGAGAAAAACTGTTTTGTTCTCAATATTACAGCTCTCAAACACGGTCATGGGTAATATTGAAAGTTTAAACTGATTTGCAAAGTTTGGTCGAAGTCGCTAACCGTTGTGACAAGCTATTTCAAGTGTATCAAAAACTGTAAGAGGCGACGTGGATAACCGTAAAATGTAAGGTACGCCATGGGGAGCGGCGGATGTACGGATGGTTGAATAAAAGAAGAACACGCAACAGAAAGAACCAAACAAGGTAAGCGATATTGCGATATTTAAAATTTTTGATTCATTTCGTGCCCTACATTGACCAGCTGAGCGACATATTTGCGGGCAGGAAAGAAACAGAAGCGGTTGTGCGTGAGACGATGAACTCGGAGGAAAGCCAAACGTCCTTTGAAGAGGAGGCTGCGATTGATATCACCCCTCCGTCGGAGTAAAATAGTTTATGCGATGTAACTTTTCGGCCAAAAATTAAAAGAGAAAGGCTGAAAACACTTCGATATCAAAACTGGTGGACATGAAAGGAACGAGGAAAGCAAAATCATATCATATCAATCATATACCAAATTAGAGATTCGAAAAGTTCTTGTGGGGCAAAGCAGTTGAGGAGAGAGCAAATTAAAATGGAGCAGGCACGCGTAGAAAATGATTTTAAAATTAATCAAATGAAGTTAGAGCAGGATGAAAGAATTCGTATACTAGAATTAGATCTGAAATTCAAAAATAAAGAATAAATAAAACTGAAAATAAAAATGCAATTCAAAAAATAGGTTATATAGACGTTGTCTCTTGCTTTCAGACGCTGAAAACTGTGGGTTAAGATGAATACAGTGGCGTAGCGAGGGGGGGGGCGGGGGCGGCTTACCACGCCCCGGGCGGCAAATTTTTAGGTGCAAAATTCTGGTGTCGGCAGCCAAATAATAATTACAATATATATTGATTATTCTCTTAAATTAATACATAGTGGTATTCGTGAAGGTTATTTAGACTCTGCTGGTTATTTCAACATGGAGAACGTTGCAAGATTCTGCACTTCAAGATCTAGTAATAAAATAGATATTTATTGATTGCATTTTTGAAAGCTTACGAGTCAGTTTATAGGGATTGGGGAAGGGAAGGGACAAAAATGCTGCAGTTGACTTAATCAAAGATGTTGGGCGTTCCATAACTTCCACTACTATATCCTGCTTCTTTCTATCCAGCCCTTCCAATATATTGATTATAAAATCAAGGGCGTATGCAGGGATTACCGGATTAATCCTGTAAGATCAGCTCTACTTCGATTTGGTTCACACTTAATTATTTCTTCCAAAGTGACGATACTTTCTCTTCTTTAAACTTCGAAATACAAGTGCAAGTGCCGCCATTTCAAGGGTTGACCAGATGAACTGGTTCGCAAAGTAAATAGCAATTAAGTTATTTCAATGGCCAGTTCCGACCAGAACAATCGTGATGACCAACTTAAAGTATAAGAAAGAAGTTTATACAGATTATCAAAAGCTTCATACAGAGCGCTCAATACTACAATTTGACAAACAACTACTAGACAACTTTCAATTTCTTAGGTCATAATGGCGCCCAATGAGCAGGACAATCTCACGTACTATTTTCAAAACTAAAGCATCTTGCCACTGAGATCAAACCGATTGGCATCACAGTTTGGGTTATGTTATGTTTCCAAAAAGGTAGTCCAACTCGTCCAATTATAGCAGCCTCGTGTTAAAACCTCTGCATACAGACTACAAAGAAAGCTACTTCTGAAAGTATTTCCCATCAAACCAGAAAACTATGTTCGACCTCGAAATAATTTTTGTTTCGGTCCATCGAAGTCGCGTTTTTTTTTCATTGTGTGTTATTATTATTCAATAAGATGTTTTTGTGAAGTATGAGAAACTAATTTAATAGAAAGAATTAAAAATAAACTTTTTTTTTTTTATAGCATACAAGAAGCCCAATCACATAAAAATGATTGACTTTTATTATCTTTTAAACGAATTTAGAACCCTAAAACAATTCTCAACACTGGCGCGGAATTGACTGTGTCTTTTGTTAAATTTTAGTCGTTTGTCTAAGTCCATTATTCGAGAGTTGCTGCGAAATGCGGTAACTAAAAATGTCGACTGAGGGTAGGCAGAGTCAGCCGCAATCCACTCCTCTCCTGTAAGAAAACACTGAGTGTCATACCAAGTGTGGTAACTGCCCGGACTTACTATTACGGCATCTCGTATGGGTTGGATGGGGGTCAGATACAACTTGCAGTTTTACTGAATAGATACGTTGGCGAGAAAAATAAACTTCATTGTTTTTAGCAGGTTTTCAAATATCTTGATCTCGCTGCCGTCTATGTACCCAATGCAGTGGGGTAACTCATGAAAAGATTCATTCACAAGTTGTTGACGCTCAGCTTCATTGGGCCAATGTATATACTGTGACATAATCATGGTTAAAGTTCCACCATCAGCGATTCCAAATATTGTACACATTTTTCGAATAAATGCACTGCCTCCAGACGTAAATCAATTGGCATTTGCTTTTTGAAATTAGTTGTTGCAAAAACTTCGTCTTCCTTTATCAATTCCAGCAGTATTCCGAATTGGTTCCGAGTCACGCGCAAAGCTAGCTTTAAACGACGCTCATCAAATGAAGTGAGGATGTTATTTCGCCAACTAATGGTTTTGGGCACGTTAAAGATATCTCCTCTACGGCAAGAATAAATGCAAGTAACATCATCCATAAAGTAATCCAACAACTCATCCATTTCGAAATCAATCTGGTTTGGTGGACATACGTCTGCAAAAGTCGACAACAATAAAACGTGCAGATTATTAATAGCAAAATACGCACCTTCAATCAATTCAACTTCACGATTCAATTCGCTTGCTTTCCATTCCAGGAGAATATTTTTAATGCTTTTGGTTGGAACTTTTAATCTAGTTACGAAAACATAACAGGCGGAACGTCTGTATTTGTGCACAAATTTCGTTCACAAAGGGCTGCTCACAATACTAGTCAGGCAAAACTGCTGAAGTGCCTATCAGGGTTGGGTCCCAAAGCATTAGCATTATTTTTGAATTACCATTAAATTTAAATGGTAATTCAAAAAATTTAAATGTGCATTATAAATTTCAATTCCAATTAAAATATTTTGAATTGGCATTGAAATGAAATAATTTTAATTCAAAATTCTCAATTGAAATTAAAGTAAAATAATTGTAATTCAAAATTTTCAATTGGCATTAAAATGAAATAATTTTAGTTCAAATTTTTCAATTGGCATTTAGACCGCCAATTACTTAAGAAACTGCCTTTCAATTTTACAAATGACCACACATAACAACATTGCCCTGTTTATGACAATACTGAACCGCGATAAACACCATGGAAGACCAATGCCAAGCAAACTGTACTTCCAACCAGTGGAAAGTGCCAGGATCAATGCATGAGCGCCATTCGCAGCTAATGGTTCTCCATGGTAATAAGACCGCTAATTACTAAAGAAACTGCTTTCCAATACCACAAATTATAATAACATAGTCATGATTATGACACTACTGAACCGCGATATATCAAATCATTTAATCGCGGAAAAATACCGAAGAGGATCAAAAATAGTAACAATGCCCTCCCTATAAATCATATTAATTCTTGGCCAGCGTCCATAGACGGGTCGATATAGCCATGTTTGTTTTGCATCACAGTTCAAGACATATTGCGTTTTTATTCTTTAGCATTGATCTTCCATGGTGATTGTCGCGGTTCAGTTATGTCATAAACAGGACAACGTAGTTCTGCGTCGACATTGAAAAGCAGTTTCTTAAGTAATTATCTGTTTTTTACCATGAAGATCCCTTAGCTGCGAACGGCGCTCATGCATTGATCCTGGCACTTTCCACTGGTTGGAAGTACAGTTTGCTTGGCATAGTTACTATTTTTGATCCTCTTTGGTATTTTTCCGCGATTGAATGATTTGTCAGTAACGGAAAGTGGTTTGGAACGATTCTTATGATCTTGACCATATTCTTTAGCATTGGTCTTCCATGGTGTTTATCGCGGTTCAGTATTGTCATAAACAGGGCAATGTTATTATGTGTGGTCATTTGTAAACCATTGAAAAGCAGTTTTCTTAAGTAATTAAAGCGGTCTAAACAGCCAAAAATTTGAAAAGGTATTTGTTTTTAAAATTGAAAATTTGAATTAAATTTTTCATTTTGATGCCAATTGAAAATTTTGAATTACAATTATTTTATTTTAATTTCAATTGAGAATTTTGATTAAAATTTTTCATTTCAATGCCAATTCAAAATATTTTAATTGGAATTGAAAATTATAATCCAATAAAAAATGTTAAATTTGCTTGCCAGATTTAATGCCAATTAAATGAGCATTATCAATTGGCATTAATATTGATTGCACTGAACAAAACTGTATCATTGATTTTATCCTATCAGCTCTTGTTTCCAAGATATGGCGTAAAACGAAAAAAAGTTGAATTTTTGGCACTCTAGGATTTATGGAGGCCACACTAGGCATAAATGTGTGGGTTTATGAGCTATTTGCGATAAAGTACATATCAATGCATTTTTTAAAAATCAAAGGCGCTTTATAAGTTCAGAGGAAAGTGTCTAAATTGGCCTCTAAAGACAGACATTTTTCGATTTATAGCATTTTTATCAAAATAAATCATCCTGTTCAGGCTAGCGCGGTTCTTGGATTAATATATTCGCCATCTGAGAATATAGTCCAACATATGATCTAATTTTTGTGATTTTTATTTTTAATCGGTTTATTTGGCAAAGTTAAAGCCTGTTTAAGACGAAAACACATATTTAAATTTATGGGAGGAAAACTAGATTGTCAGTAAAAAATTTTATAGGAACTGAAAAGGCTACTTGTTTCAAAATAGAATTTATCATCTACATGTAAACATATAACACTTTATGCCTAATCATAGCCTTTTACAGTTCCTATACAGATTTAGGTGACAATCTAGTTTTCCTCCCAAATTAAATATGTGTTTTCTTTAACGGATAAATTTGCCAAATAAACTGATTTGAATGCCAAAAATCACAAAATTAGATCATATGTTTGGTCATATTCTCAGATGGCGTATATAAATAACCGCGCGGATGATTATTTTGATAAAATGATAAATCGGGTCTGTCTTTAAAGGCTAAAAGACACTTCCGCTGAACAAACCCTTTGATTTTTTAATGCATTCATATGTACTTTATCGCAATAGCTCATAACCCAATTTGTGCCTAGTGTGGCTCCATAAACTAGAGTGTAAATCAACTTTCGTTTTCCGCCATATCTTGAACAAGAGCTGATGGACTAAAGAAAAGGAACCAAAGTGAATACCCTAATAGAAAGAAGTTACAAATTTAGAACGATTAAAGGGGAAGGTGGGCGGCTAAGCCGACTTCCGCCCCGGGCGGCATAACTACACGCTACGCCACTGTCCTGCGGCCTTTGAAAGTGGCACTTAAAACCGAAATGAATCTATATATTTGTTTCGGTTTCGTAACAATTAACCGCTTATGATAATAAAGGTGAAGGGGTTTCGGTTATGTAAAAAATACTTTTCGCTTACGGTTGCTAGTTAGTTAACTAATTTAAAACTGTTAATACAAGTTACGGTTTCTGATACTATTTTGATCTCTGCTTATATTGCACAAATAAACATATTTCGTTCGAAAATAGTTCTCTTGAGAGCCTTTAGCCATATCTTAGATCCGCGCCTGCTCTCTAATATTGATCATAATCACTTACGCTCTCATGATATGTAGCTTGTGCCAATATGTATGATATATCTACATTATTTCTTAGACTTATTATTTTTCATACAAGGCAAGAATCTAATGTTCAGCTGGTTTCACTTTTTGGTTTTCACTGCACCTGTGTGGCCTGTTGTTTAGCTGCAGTTTCCTCCAGCTGTTCCTTTATCAATGTTTTCCAGTATCATTTAAATCATATATCGAATTGCTTTACAAATATTTTAATTCACATTTCCTACAATCTACAACGTTAATTACAATGATATTCATTTGTTCAACAATTAACATATTCCCAAAGTGGTACAAAACAGTTCACAATTTTCGTTTTCCCTCCCTCCCCTCACCGTCGTTTTCGAGTCTATCGTTGCAACAACATTTAAATGTATAAAGTCTCATTTGTTTTAGATTAGTGTTGGTTCGCTTTGCGTGGAAGCATTGATATAAATATAAAAAATTTAGGAATCAGCATTTAACGGACGGGCCAAAACTTGAGAGCCAGCAGTGGCATGGTGACGCCCGTGACAATGCTGGAAATGAGGTTGACACTGTGGTTATCCAATATCTTTAAGCCGCTGATATGACGCACGCCCTTGCCCGGTCCGTCCACAATCTTGCCTTGGGCATCAATGCCGGAGTATTGCAAAATTCCACCCAGCACCGAGTCTAGCAGCGAGCCAAACAGTCCGGCCAGTCCACCAAAGACTATAATAGGCCATTGAGGTGGACTCACCATTAACATTTTGGCCTCTACCGTATAACGTACGGTCACAAAATAACCCAAGCCCACCAGTAGGCCACCAAACAGACTGACCATGACACCAATCAAAGAGATTCCTCCGTTGGTACCGCGCGGCACACGACGCCAAGTGATGATAGAGATGGGATCACGCTGGGACAGCACACTGCCCAATTCACTGGACCAGGTATCTCCATTGCAGCAGGCGAATGCGCTCATGACGGCTATACCCAACCAACTGGAACGATATTCCTTGACAAAATCAATGGCACGCTCGCCACTGCCACAGTCAATGAGATACAGCAATGCCAGCTGGGCGGCCATTCCACCGTTGCACAAAACCTGGACCCAATTGCGCTGTCCCTCGCCCTCCTTAAAGTCCACTTCGAATTTCCTTTTCAAATGACCACGAAATTTGGTAGCTCTTGAAGAGCTGAAGAAAAACACAACCAAGCTGGCAAAGAACGGATGGCTGGCTAGGGACAGGATGAAGGCCACCAGTATGCCAAGTGCTGCTCCAGATTTGCTAACGGATCGCCGGCGCAAGGCCACGGTCATGAGAGTCAAAGGGGCCAGCGTCGAGAATAGCCAACGCATGGGCGGTATCACCAAGGCTTCTGTGCCAAACAAACAAATATTATAGATAACCTTTTGGCTAAGATTCTTCTTTCTTACCTTCGAAGGCGTTGCCGGTGAACTTCGAGTAAACCACATTGCCCAGCCACATGAACAGCGAAATGGGTATGGCCAGGCCACAGAACAACACGGGTATCCAATCACGTATCATTTTATAAAATCTTTCTATTCTCTGTTTTTCAATCAATTTAGTTAATATATTTATAGACTTTCTCCATTTGTTTACGTTTAGCACAAAGAGTACTTTATGTATAGAGGTGCAGTTCAAGCAAGCCTACTCTTTGTATGCATAAAAGTCTGGCAACTTTCGCCCAACGATAACGATTGACTGCTTCTCGATAAGCGATAAATTTGGATGGAAAGCGCCAAATATTTAAAATACAATTTGAACTGTTTTTGGTTCTTTATTAGTTTTCATTAATTTAATAAATTCGAAAATTCTCAAAATTATAGAGTCAGCCCCTTTGTAAGGCTCTCTTTATATTCTCTCCTTATCGCCCGATCGTATTCTTGTAATTACTTACCATGCATATTGAAACGGCTGCTGAAATGCCTTTGCTGCAGTCGCCAAATTAAAAAATTTTAATCAAAGTAAGAGGAAGTGCGTTAAATGTTTGTGGCTACAAGGCGGGTCCAACAACGGAACTTGAAACATACGATAAGTCGTTAAGAGACCATTTTGAGAGTGTTCTGCGATTTGGCGGAACAAATTTCTGATTAATCTGATTTAAGCGGAAAATATAAATTAAAGCTGTTCTAAAAATGAAAGGAAAATGAATATAAATAAAACATTTTCAAGATCTCATGCATTCGTTCAAATCCGAAACTACAGTTCATTTGTAGGCGTTCGTAAATAGAAGGTGAATTTCCAAAGGCCAAAGAAATCGCGAAATTTATTATAAAGATTTGATTCATTTTTTAAGGGTTTAAAAAAATGAATTTACACAAAAACTATAAGTGATATTAACAAGCGGTTTCTGGCATTCGATAGGTAATCGGTTAAATTAAATTTAGATATTTTTGTTGTTATTCTTTCGGTTGTTGTTGTATCCCTGTTCAAAGTTAACCCAAAATTTAAAACATAGGCCCATGGTTGCAAAAATTTTTTGAGAACTTATAATCCGAATTTAAAACTGAAGACAGGGTTTTGTTAAGAATTGTTTTAATTCTGGAGTGAACTAGGATATTTTGGATCGGTCAATAAATGGACTATGGACTATAAACTATAGACACCAGCTTGTGAAATTCTTTTGCGTTCACTCTCACAAAGTTTTTATACTGATGCGTCTGAGCTCACCATTTAATTTGGCGAACATATTTCCTTGGGGACGAGTTAAGTTCAGCTCGTCCACCCAGCAAGACCGCTTGGCTTTTGGCTCAACCTCGTATCAACTCGTACAATCCTCGTAATCTTAAACTTTAGACTCCATTTCTATACACTTGAAAAGTGTATTATAATTTTGACCAGAAGTTTGCAACGTATAGAAGGAATTGCATCGGAACCGACCGGATCGGATGACTACTTCTTGTAGCTGCCATTGAAATGATCGGTCGGAAAATGGTTTTTAGTGAGAAAAACTGTTTTGTGCTCAATATTAGCGCTCTTAAATTCGGTCATGGTTAGGTTGCAATGGTTAGAATAGGAGAATTCTATTTCTTCACTCTGTCATTGTAGAGTGAGGGTCTTCCCCGAAATTTAAGCAGCGAGGCTATATCTATTTCAGATATGTCTGACAGATCGATTAGAAATGGACGACACAGAACTGTTAGTAGCATTCTGCTAAGAGCTGGACAATGACAATGGAGGTGTTGTAGACTCTTCTCCTCATCTACTGAGTTGCAGCTTCTACAGAAGTTATTCTGTCTGCGGCGTGTCTTCCTATGAGGCAGTGTCCAGTATGGGCCCCTACGAATACAAAATATTCACTCTCCCTTGACGGAGTAACGAGTACTCGATAGTTTCTCGTTAAAGATTTTATCTTGCCAAATCGATGCAAAACAAAAAACGCAATACTTTTTTATACCCTTGAAAAGGGTATTATAATTTTGCCCAGAACCTACCGACCCTATAAACTATATATATTCTTGATCAGGGTGACGAGCTGAGTTGATTGAGCTTTGTCCGTCCGTCTGTCTGTCGTCTGTCTGTTTCTACGCAAACTAGTCTCTCAGTTTTAAAGCTATCGAGCTGAAACTTTGCACAGAGTCTTCTTTTTACTGCACACTGCTAATATGTCGGAACCGACCGGATCGGATGACTATATCTTATAGCTGCCATAGGAACTATCGGTCGAAAAGTGGGTTTTAATGAGAAAAACTTTTTTGTTTTTAATGTTAACGTGTCTCACTTCAGCGATTATTAAAATTTTTCGCTTTTACACAGATTTGGAAGTTTTGGTCAAAATCGGATGACTATATCTTACAGCTGTCATAGGAAGTATCGGTCGAAAAGTGGGTTTTATTTAGAAAAATTGTTTGTTTTAATGCTGGCGTTCCTAAACTCTGATGTATTAAAACATTTGCAAGGGTATAAAAACTTCGGCAAAGACGAAGTTAGCTTGGCCTTCTCGTTTTACAATTTGAATTGAAAGGGTGTTCGATTTTTATTAAACCTTCAGGTAATTTGATTTAAAGTTGGAGGAAATTTCAGGAAAAGGTGACGGTCCAACGCGAACTACCAAAACCATCAGATTATGTTTTTCTTTTATTTATACCGAAAAATGTTTTCAGTGTACGCACAAATTTCCATTTTTTAAAACTTTCTTTTTAAACCTATTCTCTATCACTAGCCATTTTTTTCATGTCTGCAGCTATTCTGGTTCCCAAAATATTGCAATTTAAAACAAGTAAGACCGTTGCAGTCGAGTAGCCCGACTTTAAAATACCCTGTACAATTGACAAACACACACACATACACAAACGCGAAAATAAATACGCGCATGCACACACACGCTAAAAAACACTAGTCTCATAACACCAAAATCAAACCTTTATTCATTATCTCTTACCATCTCTGAGATCTGTTTGTTCATACGGACGGACGGACAGACGGACAGACAGACGGACATGGCTATATCGACTCGGCTGTTGATGCTGATCAAGAATATATATACTTTATAGGGTCGGAAATGATTCCTTCTCCCTGTTACATACTTTTGCACAAACTTAATATACTCTATGTACCTTCGGTACAGAGTATAAAAATGTGGGAGTTATTCAACATTTTTTATTGTGGGGGCGGGGGTGGGAGTGGCAACAATTTGAAACAAACTTGATCTGCGTGCAGACAATAGGAGTCTACATGTCAAGTTTGGTGGCTCTAGCACTTCAGATCTCTGAGATCTAGGTGTTCATTAGACCGTACGTGCCTTATATGAAAAGTCATTTTTTGTATAGTTCTTTGCCCAACATGGCTCAAAAAATTCTGTATATTTTATAGAAAATTTTATCAAAAATCCAAAATCAGATTTATTGAGGTTTAATGGCCTCGAGATGGCTTTAAGAGTTCCATTTTCCAATTTCCCCTTAATTTTGTTTTTGAGCTACTACACAGAAAAAAAAGATCAAATATCAGCCCTATCTTTAAAAATATCGAAAAATATCAATTTTTCATATCAATGTGAAACTATTTCTACCTAATCATATGGACGCTATAATATCACCTTGATATTTTTTTCAGATGAAGGCCGATTTGATACTGAAAATACCCGTATGATACTAAATATCGTGATCTTTTTTTTCTGTGTAGAAACGTCATAGTAGGCAGACAAAAATTTTGTGAAAATTGTAAAAAAAATTATTTTAACATGTCGTACAATTGATTCAGCAACACAAGCGGGCGGCACCAAATTGATGATTATTGCTGATTTTGGCATATCCTTATTGGCATCAAACTACACAAATATGTATTGCAAAGGAAAAATATTAATGGCATATTCGACTATGGACTTGTAGATTATATAAACAATGTGTTAAGGTTCTACCGAGAATTGAACTCGGTTCGCCGGATTCGAAGTCCAGAGTGCTTATCACAACACGATTGAACATATAATTTAACATGAAATATTTAATGTATTTGTTCGACACTTTTTAAAAGGTCTCTGTCTACTGACAATTCAAAAAAAAATTAAGGAGAAATTGGAACTTTTAAAGCCACCTCGGGGCCATCAAACCTCAATATATCTGATTTTGGATTTTCGATCAACTTTCTATAAAATATACAGAATTTTTTGAGCCATGTTGTGCAAAGATCGTCACATGTTGAAAGTCGTATGGAGAAAAGTCCGGTCTAGTGTTCATACAGACAGACGGACGTACAGACGGACAAGGATATATCGACTCGGCTGTCGATGCTGATCAAGAATATATATACTTTATATGGTCGGAAACGATTCCTTATGCCTGTTACATACATACCCTTTTCACACTACGAGTAACGGGTATAAAAAGTTTCAAGGGGACGAACCCCGGAGTGAAACCCTCTCTATATTTTTAGAAGGTCTGCAGCCCTGGTTTGTGCAGCCCGAACCAGAAACGGGGCATTAAATAATATGAAAAGTTTAGATTAAAAAAATATATTTTGTTCAATTTCAATTAGTCCTACAGTTTGATTTATCAATTCCACCGCCAATCGGTTGAAAATGCTTCCCCGTAGTAAACCCTTTTCAAATTGTTAGTTGCCTGGTCACAATTCTATCCAACTAATAGGCCATTCATAGCCCTTCCTTTATGGCAAATCAAATAATTATAAAAGTTAAGAAAAACTTGAAGCAAACTTTTGCTCAAAAGGTGAAAAAGTTTTTGCCAAACTAACAAAAATTTCATTTAGGCGCGCATTTAGTCAGCAGCACGGATCACACAGGCCACAGATTCCCTTAAAGCTTAAAGAAATCATATTTTTTGGAAACAAAATTTTATGCATCCAGAGCTAGAAAACTTTTTCTGCAAACGCTGCAGGCCCAAAACTTTCGCCGACGCCGCCTCAGCCGCCTGGTTTCCGTCTCTCTGTCTGTCTGCCGTCTCTGCCTGTCCGTCCTTTGTGCCAATTCAAGTTACAGAACTCCAGCGTCAGATTATTATGACTCCGCTAAGAAATCAGATGGACAGAAATACTTTGACCGCCATCATGCTTCTAAGAAATAATCATTTATTTACCTTCTTTGTAACTAATTTTTTTTTATTTTAAGTAATGTTTAAGTTTGGTGCAGACATTGTAAATTAAATATCGTTTTTAATCATATTATGAATACAAACATGTGAAATTGTTTGGACTTAAGTTTTAAAATGTATGTTAGTTTTACCGGTCCATACCGGTACGTTGAGAAAGCTTGGCTTGGCCCCGTTGGAGGAGCTGTATAGCCAGTTTTACCTTTTACCGGTGCTACCGGTGTACTGAAATAAAAATCCAGGTACCGGAACCGGAACCGAATACCGAAATAGTATTAGAACCAAAACAGAACCTTTTACCGAAACGTTAGTTTCGGAACCGGAACCAAAGTTCGTTTCGGTTTGATTCCCTGGCTTGGATAGAGTTTTAAATTGAGTTTCGACGTGGAGTTCTGTATCAACCGGGTGTTGTGACACAAAAATCAGCAGAGGTCTTAGATGGTAGTTGCACCTCACTATGGGGGAATTGTCTTGCCCGACAGTGTGTTTTTCAAAAATATGGCTAAACTGAAGCAACATCACATTTGCTGGTGATTGGCAATTTTGTTGCTGGTGACAAATGATATCGTTTGAAATAACAAGCGAAACGGTTTCGTTTGTGTCTTCTCCGCCGTATGCTGGCAGGTTTATACCGAATTTTCAAATCATTTCCTAAAAATCAAAGCTTAAATACTTAATTAATAACAAGTAAAATAACAGGTAACAAGTCATTTATCATTTAGCGCGGTAGCGCTTGCCATTGACAGTTATGTTCTGTCCGGCCTCATTTTTAAAGAAATACAGGCTAATGATTCTATCAGCCCATAAACCACACCAAACAGGGCATTTTTGAGGATGATACGGTAGTTCAATAGTCTCTTCGGGTTGCTCATCAGCCAAAATGAGACAATTTCATTATTGACGTATCCATTTGGCCAGAAATGTGCCTCGTCACTGAACAAAATTTTGCGCGAAAACAGCGGATCTTCATTGAGCTGCTGCAGAACCGTTGTCGAACGTTGTTGCGGGTGTGTTTGTTAAACAATCCTCAACAAAAATAAGATGAAGGAATGACACCAGTCACACGTGATATCTGAAAAAAGAATATTGGAAAAAACCTCTTAACAAATCACTCTTTACCTTAGAGCTCTCTTACCCTTGGGTCTTTAGTATCGACCCTCTTTACCATCCAACTCTTAAAGTAGTCTTGGAGATTTTTACCTCTTTAGTGACACCATCTGAGCTTGGGCCTAGATCAAGTTGCTTTTTCCGTAAATTCAATTTTATTGAGCTACCAAATTAACCTGTTATACTGAATTCTGAAACCAATCAAAATGATCTGTTAAGGTGTAAAAATGAATTTAAGGAAAACCCTAAGCCATTCTTTTCATTTGTCAATTCTAAAGGTAAATCTTCCTTTTCCCCCTCTGTTCGTTATAATTGGTATACCTTATTTTACCACTCCACAGCTGTTATTTACAGTTTTTGACAGCTTTCGATAGAAGTTTTGCACTACATCTAGACATCGAAGACGACCATGTCGGCTTACAACTTTGAGTCATCGAAACAAGGCCGACTGAGAATATCGATGCTGTGCAGTGCGCTACCTTGTAAATAGTTATGGTATTAAGGCTGTTCTATTTGATGCTACGTTAGTTTTGTTCCTTGATGGGGGTAATAAATTGATAGATAAGAAAATATGTTTTATCTTAACGTCTGTGTCCTTATTACTCTGCAATTACTCTTGTGCGGAGTAAGCAAGCAAGCTAACTGTTACATTCTCCTCTCCAATCTCTACGTTGCAGGAATACTACCAAAGGCACCGGAACTTCAAATAGTCAATTGAGAGTCCAAACTCCATACTTTGCTGACAGAAACCTGTCTTTATAAACTTTAAATTTCAAATCAACGTCACTGTGGATTTAGACGCAATTCCCCTCCCAAATCTCCTTTTATTTAAGAGGCGTTCGAAGAAAACGGCAGAGACAGGTCATCGCTACCCCACCATGGCTTATTAAGTCCATAAACATGAAGAAACCCGCACCTTTAAAAAAACAGCTTAATAACAGACAAAAAAAAATTTTAACTGCAAAAATGTGATCCTTGATTTTAATTTTGAAAACATATCAAATTAACAATCGACGAGTTAAATAACAATAATATTGAAAATAAAAATGGTTTTATCTTTAAGACCCATTTTCCGATGGTTCCTATGGCAGCTATAATATTGAGTCATCCGATTTTGATCAAAATTTGCAAATCTGTTTGAAAGCACAAAATATTTGTATTGGCCGAGTTTGGGGACACTGACATTGAAAACAAAAAGTTTTTCTTACTAAGACCCATTTTCCGGCCGATGGTTCCAATGGCAGCTATAAGATAAAATCAATTCTCTATCACTAGCACTTTATTTCATGTCTCTAGCTACTCTGGCTCCCGAGTTATTAATTTAAAAAAAGCTTATAAAAAAACGACTTTTGAGGATATCTCAAGGACCTGGCGTCAAAATGAACCAACATTGGGCCAGATCAGTTTGATTTGAAGTAATCTATCCGACTATAAAGAAAATTTCAAAATCCCAGACTTTAGGCCGCACCCCTTCCCTTACCGGGCTAGACCCTTTGAATTTAATCGTGCAACAAACAAATATGGAGCAGGAATCGAAAGTATTTTTGGTCGGTAAACTAAGACTTAAGCCCATTTCCAACGAAGAGATGTGCTTTTATATGATAATTTTGTACGACTGTCCATTTCAGAGAGTGCGACTAGTGTGGCTCGCATGTTAGAATCAGCATGGTCCAACTAGTCCACTACCAACATAGCACTGGAAACCATTTTGAGTGACCATATAGGCTACCATTGGAAGAATCCTCTATCTTTAAAAC
Organism: Lordiphosa stackelbergi; assembly: GCA_018904235.1. Taxonomy (NCBI): domain Eukaryota; kingdom Metazoa; phylum Arthropoda; class Insecta; order Diptera; family Drosophilidae; genus Lordiphosa; species Lordiphosa stackelbergi. The sequence goes on along the minus strand of JAEIFU010000721.1, from coordinate 23,319 downwards.
TGTAGGAGATATAACGTTTTTTCCAAATTGCGGGGGCGGGAGGGGGCGTGGCCAAAATTTGAAACAAACTTGATCTGCGTGCAGATAAAAGAAGCATTTGTCCATACATGTTAATTCTCTATCTCTTACCATCTCTGAGATCTAGGTGTTCATACAGACAGACGTACAGACGGACAAGTCTATATCGTCTCGGCTGTTGATGCTGATGAAGAAATGATTCCTTCTGCCTGTTACATACATTTACACGACTTTAGTATACCCTTTTTACTCTACGAGTAACGGGTATAAAAAGTGAACCAAGCCCCCCGCTACCACCCCACCCACCCCAAAAAAAATGTTGCATACTTTTCGGATGGTAACACTAAGGAACGCAGGAAAACTGTTAAACATGTTTTTTCATGAGTAACGGGTATATCGAAGTCGGTTAGAGCCGACCTTAACTTACGCTCTCGTTTTCTGTGCGGTGGGCGGAAATAACACCTCAAGAAAATAAAACTATGCGACATTCGCTATGCAATGCCTTTTTTCAAACTTACTTTTTGTTTTGCACCTGTGAACTAGTGTTTGTGGTCTTAGCGTCTGTTTAAGAGGATTCATTGTAAGAAACCTAAATGTATAACCAACTTATAAGGCATATGTTGTGGTAGTGTAGAAACTCCTCTTTACTTAGTTGGAAATTATTTCACAAATTATCCATCCAATTTTCGCAGCCGCTTCTGGCTTAAAATTATGCTAACACCATAGTGTTTCCGATAGTTTTCAGCGAAAAATGTCCAGATCTAAATTAGGTGCTAAATAATGTTTCAACTCTTTTCGCTTAAGCCAATTAAAATGAAAAAGAGCCAATCCAAAAAAAGCAGCACCGAAGAAAAAACATTAGTTTTGGTGCAAAAACACCAAAAGTGGCAACCGTGCTCTGCTTGGGGAACCCTGCATTAAATCTACTTGGCTTTGAGCAGGCGGTTTCAAATCGCTAATCTTCCGTCATCTAATCTAGTAGCCGTGCATATTTGTGCCTGTTCACATATAAAATCAAACTGCTTTACTATGAAATGTTAACGTTTATACGAAAACCTCTAAAGATATCTGGGACACAGCCGATTATATCAATTCCAATCGTACATATACACTTCTGATACACTTGAAAAAGCTTGTCTCAACGGATAGCGACTTCGACCAAACTTCGCAGATCAGCTTAAAAACAATCAATATAACCCATGACCGTGTTTGAGAGCGGTTATATTGCGAACAAAACAATTTTTCTCACTAAAACCCATTTTCCGAGCGAACATTTGTATGCCAGCTACAAGAAGTAGTCATCCGATCCGGTCGATTCCGACATATTAGCAGCATGCAGTAAAAAGAAGACTCCATGCAAAGTTTCAGCTCGATAGCTTCAAAACTGAGGGACTAGTTCGCGTAAAAACAGACAGACGAACAGTCGGACGGACGGACAGACGGACGGACAAAGCTTAATCGACTCTGCTCGTCATGCTGATCAAGAATATATATACTTTATGTGGTCGGAGATGATTCCTTCTATGCGTTGCAAACTTCTGGGCAAAATTATAATACACTTTTCAAGTGTATAAAAAGCTCTTCACTTTAATATGGGACGTAGATATTAATATCAGAAAACGGACACCGTGGGCTGTTTCAATCGACCAAAACCTCTATAGTCCTTAGGCTGACCCTTTTTCGCATTTACGCATTAAATCCTTTTGTTATATATTAATTATTATTTTCAGTTATATCCATAAAGATATTTTGAAATTGTAATATTTTTTCCGCCAGCAACCAATATTTCATTCACTAGACAACACCACAAGCTGAGTAAATTGAATCTTCATTCATTTATTCGACTCTTTAGATGTTCCCAATAGATTCGGGAATGGTTTTGGGTACATGCAAATTTATTTCAATGGGCCTGGGCAATTTGTTACTTGATGTTTTTGTTGATCTTATCAAACTGGGTTTCCAATTAAAAATACGCCTATTGGCTCTAGCCTTGAAATAATCCCATACCCACACTAATAAAATAGCAAAAAAAAAAAACGAAAATCGAACTCAAAGGTTATCACACACTTTAGTTCCACTTCCGCCGAATTCCAAATTTACAGAGAGAAGACAGCCACATGGGTATTTAATGTTAATGAGCCGGGGGCAGGGACACACTTGAAAACAGAAAACCATAAGATACAAACAATTGCGTATCTTTATATGCTAATAAATGGCAGCACATTTCCTCAAAAATGGGTCAAAAGTCTCCCTCATTGGCGATGTTGTAATGCCCACCACCAAGTGTGATCGATTGACACGATCAAAGTTGTTGATACTCGCACATGTAATGGAATAGACGACACACACTCAAATGAATGGCACTAAGTGGACGGCCTCTGCCTCTAGTCTGTCTCCGTATGGTGGAGAGAAGCGGGCGATAAGAGCTTCTATGTTCTCTTTAATGGTTTGGAGGAATCCTACATACATACTCGCACGTACATAAATATTCATGCTGCCAAATGCAAATGTATTGAAATTTCAAATTGAAATTCTTAGCTCTAGAGTTTGGGTGCTCGGACATTGCTATGTTATTCGCAATCCAGCAGTTGTCGCGTTCGGAAGTTGCTCGGAATTAACAGTTGATTTTGCATTCGGGGACACGTCAGGCGAAGAAAAGTAGGTGGTGCTGTAGAAAAGCAAGGATATATGAGACGAAGTTTTAAGTAAAGCGAATGTGAAAGTGATGAAGTTTTGGACTGAGAAAGATTCAATGGAATTTTATAAAAGAACAAAATAAAATATTTTAATAAAAATGATGGAGCATAAGTGATTTACTATTTAAACTGATAAGGAATAATCTATAAAAAACTGATGTGCAAATCTATATAAAAAAGTGGACAACATGAATTTTAATCCTTGACATTAATAAAATCAAACAAACTTCAATCGTGGATAATAAAAAATATTATTAATCAAAGGATAAAATACATTATGAAATTAACAATTTAAATATCCATATTGTCTATAAGAAAACTATAAAATAGAGTTAGAGAATTGTTGGATAATTTTTTAATTGATTTTAATACATAGAATATTTCAATTACATTTTTTTCCAAATTTTTCAGACTTTATCTATTATCCTGAAAAACTAACTCTTACATTTTAGTGCACTATTTGGCAAAGGTCAGAGAAAAATAACAATTCACATTTTCAGCTAAGATTGAGTTTAGAGTCAACCAATTGAAGTAATCATCAAGTCTGGTACTTGTCGACGACATTAATGGAATACGTGATCTGAGCACGTTAGGGATGCAAACCCCTAAAATTCTCAAAAAAAAACGATGGGTGCGAAGGTTCCAAGCCGTCTTAAAGCCTCGAACCTAAGATCTCAAATCTTGGTTCATAATTTATTGAATCTCTGGGATTTTTGTGAAAATTAACATGTGATAAGCTTTGTTCTGTTGTGTCTTGCTTTACCTAACTAGGTTAGCTTGCGATTTCTGAGAACGACAAGCCAATCTCTCCCTTAGACCTAGCTCTAGTATTCGAGAAGATCAGGAGGAAAAATCACTGAGCAAATGTTGTACCATTTCCTCCACTTCTTTATATCTGCCACTTGTACAGAAGTGGTGATATTCTGACCCGTCGGTTAGTGGTTTCTTCCCCACAACTGGTACCTTTTCGTTGAAAGTAGGCCACGAATCGTAGCGCGAGATAGTATTTGGGCTTTGTGTAAAGCTTCTTGATAGCCAGGGGCATATCGTTTTTCTTTGAAAAGAGTTCGTGACAAGTCTTTGTTCCTTTGTCCATGCTCTTATGCCAAGTGATACTAAATTCAGTGAGCGTTTTTGTACCTTAACCTTGAAAGGTCATCCCTACGTTGAAGCCCATTATGTACCTGTTTTGTATACACTTGAAAAGTCTATTATAGGGGATGACACAGAAATCATTTTGGTCGAAATTGATAGTCGTTGAAGCAAGCTTTTTCAAGTGTATTAAAACTTCGGCGCAGACGAAGTTAGCTTTGCTTTCTGGTTTGTAGTCGAATCGACGACACATGACGTCCCAGGTTTAAGGGCGGTTTGACTGACCGAGGCATTTCCTTCTTTGACTTTATCCGAGAGTGTGCTCATGTAAGTGGCAGCTGGATGGCCATCATCTCTGCTTGGTTCACACTGGTGTGATCGGAGAGGCGGAACTAAAATATTAAGTCAAAGTTGGGGGAGCAAACTACCCTCCTTGATAGAGTTGGACCTGTTATGTTCGAACCCCAGAGAATGCATTTTTTATACCCTGTGCCCATTAAAAATGGGTAAAAGGGTATCATGAAGTTGTGCAAATGTATGTAACATGGAGAAGGAAACATTTCCGACCTTATAAAGTATATATATTCTTGATCAGCATCAACAGCCGAGTCGATTTAGGCATGTCCGTCTGTCCGTCCGTCCGTCTGTCGTCCGTCCGTCTGTCTGTATGAACGCGTCGATCTCAGAGATGGTAAAAGATAGAGGTTTGACATGTATGGGACAAATGCTTCTTTTATCTGCACGCAGATCAAGTTTGTTTCAAATTTTGTTATATCGTTATCGGTATCGTTTTGTTATAACGTTATATCTCCCACAGTTTTGAAGTTAGACAATTCGTACTTTCTAGAGATAGTTAGTAATTAGCAAAATCGATTAGATGAATCGATTTGCCGAAGAAATGATAAAGATCGGATAAACGGTTCTCAAGTTATGAGCAAAAAAGCGAACCAAGCCCCCCCCGCAACCACCCCACCCACCCTAAAAAAATGTTGCATACTTTTCGGATGGCCACCCTAAGGAACGCAGGAGCACTGTTAAACATGTTTTTTCATGAGTAACGGGTATATCGAAGTCGGTTAGAGCCGACTTTAACTTACGCTCTCGTTGTCAATTGTACAGGGTATATTGAAGTCGGGCTACTCGACTGCAACGGTCTTACTTGTTTATTTTTAGATTTGCGGCCCTGGATTTCACTGATCTATCTCAATACTGGCCGTGAGTGGCCCAGTGGTTAGTGTGCTGGACTGTTGGGCGGGAGGTCGTGGGTTCGATCCCGCCTCGGAACATCTAATAAAAAAAGATTATTTTTCTTTCTTTAGAAAATAGCTTTTACACATACGGTTACCTCCACCAGCTATTGGCGACAGCTGTGATGTAACTAGCCTTGAAAAAGCAAATTCTCAAACTTTTCCGTTCGGGTTCGGCGTTAAACTGTAGGTCCCTTTCTCCTGTGCGAGACATTTAAAGGCACACACGCCAAGGGAGTGAGAGAAGCTTGGCTTGGCCCCCTTGGGGCTGTATAGCCAACTTTACATTACATCTCTCCACTTTAATAACAACTGAAGTTTACAAAATGTTTGTGATTAGAAAACAAAGCAAAGGTGTATATTTGATTTTTTTCGAATTTTCTTATGAATCTCTGACTTTAAAACTGCCTCATTTTAAACACTTTGAGGGATTTTTTCAAATGCGGAATGGGATTAGGGATTTTCCTAAGCCCAATTTCGCTCATTAATAAAAAAGGCCGGCCATCGGCATTTGTCAATTAGACTTTACTTGGCTACAGTGGCTGAAATTCAGCCCCTCAGGATTTTGCTTATTTTGTGTAAAGCTTTCTTTTAAAATATCTTTGTGCAAACTTTTTATGTGACAATTCAGATTGCTTCCATGGTCGTCCTAAATCACAGTGCCGATTGAAATTCAAACTTTACATGTTCAATACAAATATTTCCAAAAAATTAACGGGCTCAACTCGTCTTTATCGGGGTTGCCACAGAAATCTCTAGAGATTTTGCGACGGTTGGTTTGTAAATCTCTCGAAAAATTCGTTGGTGCCACAGAACTTCTAGAGATTTCATTTTCTAATTAGAAAATCTAGTTGGAGCACCAGATGTTTCAATTGATGTTCCATCTCTAAAAACAGGGCTGAAACTCTCGCCAAAATTTCCCTTTTTTGGATGTGGGGTTAATTTAATGATTAACTGAAATTTTTGATTGTTTTATATGTTTTATGATGCATTTTTAAATAATAATTCATTTTAGGTCGCGTTCTCCACCAATATAATGCAAAACTTAAAAATTTGTTGGCGCCAAATATGAGGAATTAGTTTCCATCCCTCAACCGCTAGCCTTTAATCCGCTAGCTGTGGGGCGCCACTTCGACAAAACGCTAGTGAGAAAAGAGCTTTGCAAAATCTCTTAACAAAACATTAGGGTTTGAAACCAACCAATATGCACCTAAAATTGGAATTCGTTGAAATTTACAAACAAATTCGTACAATCAAACTTACGAAGCTGCGGAACTAAAACAAAATCACTAGAAACTACACAGGCCTATTACCGATTTAACTTTTGCATGTGATTGGCAATCTTGATGCTGTATATTGAGGAAAAATATTTTTTTTATCTCTTACGCCTGGCTGGCTGGTTTAAATTTGAATTTTCGAGTCATTTCTTGGAAATCAAAATTTTTACGAATTCCGCTAGATCGAACTCAGGAACGACCCGCGTATTTCATAGCTCTTTATTTGCTTATAACTTCATAAATTAATATCTTTTGAACTATTAAAGTCTTAATTATTTAAAGCACCGTTATTTAAGATATGTTTCGGGAAATATATTGTATCCTTAGAAGCTATATCAAGGTGGTTAGCACTGAGAAAAATTATATATATATAAAATTTAGCAAGAATTACCTATTATTATTAAAGCATTTAAAAATGTATGAAATTATGATTTAAGTAGATACAGTAAAATACTTATCACCAGTATTAACCTGTCCGATAAACCAAAAAAAATTAGTCTTTAAAAATCCCTATTTTTAACTTTTCATTTTGGCTGATATTTTAAATTGGTTATAAAATAAACAAAAAATTCTTTTGCAAAACCGCAAATCACGTTAAAAATGTTTAATTTTGAAACCGATCGAAAAATGTTCCAATAACCGCGAAATTAGCTAAATTATTCCGTTCATCTAATTGTAATGAAACTTTGGGAAGTGGTTGGACACTTGCCCTGGAAGGTTTTCAAGTTTAAAAAATGGGGGTCGTAAAAAAAATTGTGAAATTTGCAAAATTGCAAAAATGCGATAAAACTTTGGGACAACGCGATAGCGTTGGTAAACTACGGGCCAAAAAATTGCGAAAATTTCAAAATTCTCATTAAAGTTAGATTGAACAGTTCAAAAAGATGGAAAAATTGAAGGGTGAAATTTCCAAAAATTTATAATTAGTTCAAATTATCATGAATATTAAATAATTGGCAATTGAAGACGGGCAAAGAGAAGGTGTCGATCAATCGGCTTAAAAAAACGCGCAAAATTTGCAAAATTCGTGTATGAGTTTAGATTGTCGTGAAAATAGACGGAATAGACAAAATTTGCAAAATTTTATAATAAGCTTAGATTATAGCGTAGATTTGATGGTTGGCAATTGAAGACGGGTAAATAAGAAGTGTCGGTCAATCGGTTAAAAAATATTTGAAATTGGCCAAAATTAAGTTTATTTTCAATTTTTGTCACGCCCCCTCTCTCCGCTCTTTAGAAAAAACGTCATATCTCCCACAGTTTTGTAGATAGATGGTTCGTACCTTCTAAAGACATTTAGTAATTAATATTATTTATCCATTTGACAAAGAAGTGGATAAGATTGGATGATACGGATTGGTCGGACGAGTTATAAAGAAAACAAACAATTATGATGTGATATATACAAACTTTGGGGGAAGTGAGTATGTTATAGTTTGATGTTACAGAGATTGATTGGTCCGAAATATATCTTTGCCATATTTTTCGTGATCAGTTGAGCACGCACTTGCTTTCTACCAAATAATGCGCTGCGATTTGGCTCAGTATGGTTAATCAATTGGTAACACAATGTCTAGTTGAAATGAACCGAACCGAACCATTTAATTTTTCGGTTTTTGGTTCGGTTCAGCATTTTTATTAACACACCGGTTCGGTTTACGGTTCGGTTCATGAGCGCAAAAAGCGGTTCGGTTCGGTTCAAAACCGGTTTGGTTCAGTTTGCATCCCTGGTTAACATAAATAAAATCCATTTTGGTTTTAGTTTGATTCTGCTATGCGGGCTAATAATAACAGCTGTTGTTTCGGTTGGATGCTCCGCTTCTAAGTAAAGAAAATAGTGTTCTTTCCATCCACAAGCTAATCATATTTTTAGTTAAGATCCAATGAACTACAATCCAATCACGTACAATATCCAAGAAAAAAGAACAATAAAGTAGTTAATTTTAAACAGAATATTTTTTGGATTCAGGTTTGGACCCATTCCAAATCCGAAACCAAACTGAGGTGTTCGGTTTAGGACTCTTTCCTTAAATAAAATGTATCCATATTATGAACCCTTACCAATATTTGTCTAAATTGCACTGAAACATATAATATACAAGAATTCAAATACTTACTTCCGCTTAGCGAAGTATTCTTAATACATATAGGTCTTAAAAATTCTCTTCGAAACGGAACTTAAAACTACAGCAAATACATCATAGTAATCTCTTATGAAAATAAAAATAATCACATGTGATTACATCATGTCTAAAACGAAAAATGAGTCCAAGATCGAACATAGTTTTAATTCTATTTTTTTTTTTTTTTTTGGCATCTACACGCCTTGAGTGTGCCCATTTGGTTGATAACCCTATGCGAGAGAACTATAAATAAAGATGCGTTGATAATACAATTGACTTCTATCTCTTCCAGTCTCGCTGGTTGTCGACACAAGACACACACATTTCAATTGGATTCAAATTTGATTCATTTTAATTGAAATGTTGCCCTTTCGTTGGGGCCTGCTGCTTGGCATAGTGCTGATCATAGCCCACACAAATGGAGCGGCCATCGTAAGTCCACAAATTGTTAATGAAATTTTTGTTACATGTGTGAGAGATAAGACCCGATTTTGACCAAGGTCAGTTTCGGAAGTGAATTGAGAGCACACACACACTTGGAAATAAGTGGTTTTTGATAATGCTAACATTGAACTTTAATGGGTTTCACCATTGTTTTTAGGATCAATCGTCATCAGCGGATGAAGATGATCTTACAGCTTTGAGTGATTTGGAACGCTCAAAACGAAGCGGCAGGGGATAGTAAGTGATAATCAGATTGGATTCGAGCCAAAGGGTATTATGTTTCTCTCATTTCCCCCAAACTTCAGTGCCCGAGGACAAACGCAGTCGCAGTACTTAAACTTCGGCAATCCCGAACAAGATGGCAAGGCCGAAGCGGAGGCAACTGAAGGTGGCTCCCGCTCCACTGTCTGTAAGTCTTGTGAGTGACTTGTATCGGTGATGACTTTGCTAACCCATCAATGCATTTAGCTGGTAGCCATGGCATGGGTCAAGCCCAGAGTCAGTTCTCTTCCGGAGATTGCAGTGGTTGTGGTTCGGGCTTTCAAACTGAGTATCCTGCTGGTGCTCTAGATGGTAGCAGCATTGGTATCGGTAGACCCGATGCAATCATAAGTCTTCCAGGTTCAGGTAAGAATGACTTTCGTTATCTGATATAAGTTTCATCCAAGGATTAATCTTTCTCTTTTATGTTTAGATGCGCAAAGTGGAATAGGAACTGGAGCGAGTGTACAACCCGGATATGTATCTCAGCCTGGTATGGGGGGACCTATTGGTGGACAACCCGGAACTGGGAGAGGTCAATCGGGAGCTGCAGGTCAGCCGGGATATGGACCACAAGGTCAGCAAGGAGTAGGAGGGCAGCCGGGAATGGGCGGAAGTCAACCCGGATATGGAACACTACCTGGAGGTCAGCCAGGATTTGGTGGAGGTCAACCTGGAGCTCCAGGACAATCAGGAATTAGCGGTGGAGCTCATCCAGGAGCTGGAAGTCCTGGATACGGAACCCAACCTGGAGCTGGTGGACAACCTGGAATTGGTGGAGGCCAGCCAGGCGCTGCTGGACGGCCAGGGGGAGGAGAAGGCCAGCCGAGTTATGGAGCTCAGACCGGAGTTCAAGGACAACCCGGAGCAGGTAGACAGCCCGGAATAAGCGGAGGCCAACCAGGAGCTCAGGGACAGGCAGGACACGGAGTTCAACCTGGTGTTGGTGTAAGCGAAGGCGGACAACCTGGATTCGGAAAACAGCCTGGAAGGGCAGGACAGACAGAAATAGGCGGTGGTCAGCCTGGATATGGATCCCAGACTGGAGGTACGCCAGGATATGGAGCACAACCAGGAGCTGGGGGGCAACCTGGTCTTGGCTCTGGTCAACCTGGATACGGAAGTCAGCCCGGAGGTGCTGGACAGACCGGAGCTCAGCCAGGATATGGCGGTGGGCCCGGAGTTGGTGGACAGGTTGGAGGTCAGCCTGGATATGGAACTCAAACTGGCGCTGGAGTACAGCCTGGCTTTGGCACTATTCAACCTGGATATGGAAGTCCGACCGGAGGTGCTGGACAGACCGGAGCTCAGCCAGGATATGGCGGTGGGCCCGGAGTTGGTGGACAGGTTGGAGGTCAGCCAGGATACGGAACTCAACCAGGAGCAGGAAAACAACCTGGCTTTGGCTCTGGGCAACCTGGTTATGGAACTCAGCCCGGAAGTACTGGACAGACCGGAGCTCAGCCAGGTTATGCCGGTCAGCCCGGAGTCGGTGGACAAATTGGAGGTCAGCCAGCTGCTCAACCTGGATATGGAAGTCAGCCAGGAGGTGGTGGACAGACCGGAGTTCAGCCAGGATATGGCAGTCAGCCCGGAGTTGGAGGACAGCCTGGATACGGAACTCAACCAGGAGCAGGAGGACAAACTGGTTTTGGCTCTGGTCAGCCTGGATATGGAGCTCAGCCCGGAGGTGCTGGACAGACCGGAACTCAACCAGGATATGGCGGTCAGCCTGGAGTTGGTGGACAGGTTGGAGGTCAGCCTGGATACGGAACCCAACCTGGAGCTGTAGTTCAGCCAGGATATGGCGGTCAGACCGGAGTTGGTGGACAGGTTGGAGGTCAGCCAGGATACGGGACTCAACCAGGAGCAGGACAAACTGGTTTTGGCTCTGGTCAGCCTGGATATGGAACTCAGCCCGGAGGTGCTGGACAGACCGGAACTCAACCAGGATATGGCGGTCAGCCCGGAGTTGGTGGACAGGTTGGAGGTCAGCCTGGATACGGAACCCAACCTGGAGCTGTAGTTCAGCCAGGATATGGCGGTCAGACCGGAGTTGGTGGACAGGTTGGAGGTCAGCCAGGATACGGGGCTCAACCAGGAGCAGGAGGACAAACTGGTTTTGGCTCTGGTCAGCCTGGATATGGAACTCAGCCCGGAGGTGCTGGACAGACCGGAACTCAACCAGGATATGGCGGTCAGCCCGGAGTTGGTGGACAGGTTGGAGGTCAGCCTGGATACGGAACACAACCTGGAGCTGTAGTTCAGCCAGGATATGGCGGTCAGACCGGAGTTGGTGGACAGGTTGGAGGTCAGCCAGGATACGGAACGCAGCCAGGAGCAGGAGGACAAGGTTTTGGCTCTGGTCAGCCTGGATATGGAACTCAGCCCGGAGGTGCTGGACAGACCGGAGCTCAGCCAGGATATGGGGGTCAGCCCGGAGTTGGTGGACAGGTTGGAGGTCAGCCAGGATACGGAACCCAACCTGGAGCTGGAGTTCAGCCTGGTTATGGCGGTCAGACCGGAGTTGGTGGACAGATTGGAGGTCAGCCAGGATACGGAGCTCAACCAGGAGCAGGAGCACAAACTGGTTTTGGCTCTGGTCAACCTGGATACGGAACTAAGCCTGGAGGTGCTGGACAGACCGGAGCTCAGCCAGGATATGGCGGTCAGCCCGGAGTTGGTGGACAGGTTGGAGGGCAGCCTGGATACGGAACCCAACCGGGAGCTGGAGGACAACCTGGCTTTGGAGCTGTTCAACCTGGGTATGGAAGTCAGCCCGAAGGTGTTAGACAGACCGGAGCAGGTGGACAACCCGGAATTGGCACACAACCCGGTGCTGGTGGGCACATTGGAGGTCAACCAGGATACGGAACTCAACCTGGAGGTGGAGGACAAGTTGGAATTGGTGTTGGACAGCCAGGATACGGAACGCAACCCAGTGCTGGTGGACAGATCGGAGGTCAGCCAGGTTACGGAATTCAACCAGGAGCAGGAGGTCAAACTGGAATTAGCGGGGCTCAGCCGGGATATGGAACTCAACCCGGAGCTGGAGGTCTGACTGGTGCTCAACCAGGATACGGAGCGCAGACTGGAGGTCAGCCAGGATACGGAACTCAGCCCGGATTTGGTGGACAGATTGGAGGCCAGCCTGGATACGGAACTCAACCTGGAGCTCCGGGACAATCCGGAATTGGCGGTGGTCAACCAGGATATGGATCTCAGCCTGGTGTTGGAGGACAGCCTGGATTTGGCACTGGTCAACAAGGCTACGGAACTCAACCCGGTGCTGGTGGACAAGTCGGAGGTCAGCCAGGTTATGGAATTCAACCTGGAGCAGGAGGCCAAACTGGTATTAGCGGGGGCCAGCCAGGATATGGAACTCAACCCGGAGCTGGAGGACAGCCAGGATCCGGATCCCAGACTGGAACTGGTGGACAACCCGGAATAGGGGGAGGCCAAGCAGGGTATGGACCCCAAACCGGACCTGGTGGACAGCCCGGATACGGATCTCAGACAGGAGCTGGTGGGCAGCCCGGAATCGGCGGTGGTCAGCCAGGATATGGAACACAACCCGGTGCTGGTGGACAGATCGGAGGCCAACCAGGATACGGAACCCAGCCTGGAAGTGGAGGACAGATCGGCGGGCAACCAGGATACGGACCTCAGACTGGAGCCGGTGGTCAACCCGGAATTGGTCGTGGTCAGCCAGGATACGGAACGCAACCCGGTGCTGGTGGACAGATTGGAGGTCAACCAGGATACGGATCTCAGACAGGAGCTGGTGGACAGCCCGGAATCGGCGGTGGTCAGCCAGGATATGGAACACAACCCGGTGCTGGTGGACAGATCGGAGGCCAACCAGGATACGGAACGCAGCCTGGAAGTGTAGGACAGATCGGCGGTCAACCAGGATACGGACCTCAGACTGGAGCCGGTGGTCAACCCGGAATCGGTCGTGGTCAGCCAGGATATGGAACACAACCCGGTGCTGGTGGACAAATCGGAGGCCAGCCAGGAACCCAACCTGGACTTGGAGGCCAAGTTGGAATTGGTGCTGGACAGCCAGGATACGGAACTCAACAAGGAATAGGTGGGCAGGCAGGAATTGGCGGTGGACAACCCGATGGCGCCCCAGGACGCTACACAGATGCTGGATTAGGTGGAGGTACTGCACTTATTCCCGGTGGCGGCGTTGGTAAGTCAGTCGAGTACTGGGTTGTTAAAATAGCAATTCGTTACCCAATATTTTAGGTGTACCAGGTGCTGCACCTAGTGGTGGATCGGCAGCTGATGACGCCTTCTCTCAGGCTGAGTCAACAATTGGCGATGGCCAGGCCTCAGCCAGTGCACAGGGCAAAAAGAATGGCGGCACTGCCAAAACCCAAGTGTCAGGCTCTTATAGTACGGGCGGATCCTTCAGTGCCAGCGCCATGACCTCTGATGCCGATCGAGCGGCTAGCGCCCAAGTGACGGGTAATGCTGATGGAGCTATGAGTCAATCCCAAGGGTCTGGTGGTCCGGCACAATCACAGGCTCAAGTTCAGGTTAATGCCAAGGATGGTGGCACTAAAGCCTCTTCTCAGAGCGGTGGCATCATACAGCAAAGCCAAAGCGAAGTGCAGGCCAATGATAAGGGCGGTTTGGCAGACGCCCAATCTAGTGGACCAGGCCAGACGTCTTCGCAAGCACAAATTGGTTTCCGTCCGGGACAGGATAATAATTCGGCTACAGCAACAGGAGGAGGCCAGGCTTCGGCACAATCCGGCAGTCATTCCGGCCAGAGTCAGTCACAGATTCACGGCACATCCAGCTTTGGAGTATCCTATCATGGTGCAGCCCAGTCGGCTTCGGGTACCAAAGAACAGGTGGCCACATATCGTGAACAGAATCGAGAGCTCTTCAAGACTATAAGCCAATTTGGCAATACCGGCAATGCGTAAGTACTAGAAGTACCCCCCAATGATTCTATTTTCTATTCAATATTCTCATTTTTCCACATTCAGCGTCACCGATCGCGTAGATGCCGTCTACAGTGGTCCAGCGCTTACCTCCGAGTCTGATAGAATACCCGAGCTTCAGCTTAAGTCTACGAAAACCAGCAAGGAAGAATTAGAAGCAGAAAAGAACGATAAAAAATTGGGTGAAGAGACCGCCGAGCCAACATTAAATCAAGACGAGGAAATTGATGAAGACGATGAAGAGCCCTATGATGAGTACGAAGATGATGAGTACTACAATGCTAATCCGGTGAAACTAGAGGAAGGTCCCAAGACAGAGAGCACTAGTCAGACTAGCAGACAAAGTTCAGCACTGGATCCCATAACCTATACTCAATCATCACCCACTCAAAAGCAACAGGCAGTGGTTGCCCTACCCACCGACAAGTACCATGTGGTACAAAATCAAAATGGACGCGTCAACAGCTATCCCGTGGTCCGCACAACCACAGAAGCGGTGCCCAGTGGATTCCGTGGTACGGTAAATGTTGAGAAGAAATTCCACACCAAAGCATTGGAGCTACACAACACCGATGAAAAATTGCGAATCACACCCAATGAGGAAGGATCCTTAGCACCTCCCCGTGCTCCGGACAGCTATATCACGGTCACTAAATCCGTGACTGGCAGCATGGACAACAGTAAGAATCCACCGCAGGATAATAAAAATTTCCAATCCACTTACTACACCAAATCATCTACTTGCGGTTACTTCGCATTCTCCTGTAATATTGTCTATGGAGCAAATGGACGCAGCAAGATCTGTCGTCCCAAGGCCCCAACTAATGGCAAATGCTAGGGGCAAAATATCCAGATATACATACTTAATATCTATATACATATAGAGAGGAACAGTTCCAAAGGGGCTCAATAGTAGTACAGCTAAACTAAATCTAACCCAACCTACTTGTATTTTGCCACCAAAATGTTCTTAAGCTTATTATTTTAGAGTTTAACTGCCGATTTCTTTAAAAATATTTCTTACTTATTTTTTGCAATTGTAATTAATATTTAATAATAAACCATAAAATAAACATTTATTTACATTTTGACTTAACAAAAGATAACTGCGGAATATCGACGGTAGGTGGACTGCCCAGAGATCGATATATATTACACATATTTGGCATTTACTTGCTTATTTATTTTAATTCTTCGAAAAGACACAGCTACAATATAATAAAATAGAAAGGGTTACGAAATAAGCAATGGTAGAAAAGGAAAACATAAAGAATAAATCGAAGAAACGCCTAATTAATTTTGTCATTATGACCAGCTACGCCATTGCTCGAAGCGTTAGTAATCGGAAGATATTTTCCAAGAAATACTAGAATTTAAAGAATAAAAGACCCATAGCCTTAGTCGGAAATGTTCCCACTGAGAAGATCGATATTGAATACTTTTTGAATACTTCTGTAATCAAATGAAAAGGTAAATTTTCTTATATTTTCAAAATGATTTTTTATTTCTCTAAATCAGTGGTGCCCAAAATGTCAATTGCCTATTACATGTGATAGGATGTCAGATTTCTGCTGGCGTCGCAGCCGACACACGCATAGAGAGAAAGAATACGTGTGCTCTATAAATAGCACGCACACCCATTTGTTTGTTTGCTTGAATAATGCGCTTTTTATTCATATGTGAAGCATCCCGAAACTGCTCCTCAGCGGTTTGTTTTCCTCCGAAGGGTACGCAGGCTAAAAAGAAATTCAAATTGTAAATAATATAATATAATCTAAAATATGATTATAAAACATACATAAGTGGAGCGCAAAAATTTCCTTTCTCCTTTGCTTTGAAAACGAAAAAGTTATCATTACAACAAACGCTTCACATATAGAAATTTACATATCTCAAGCGTTTCAACTGACAGGAGACTCAATTTTAAGACTGATACTGAGAACTGCGCGCACTTATACAAGACACTTACTCACTGACAATTAGTTGAAGACTCCACGTCACACGGTGCAGACGTGTAAAAATTGTACGTAAACTGTTTTTTGTGAATTTTGTTAAAGGTTTGAATGTTTAATATTGGTGTATAGATTTTTGTAGTTTTGCCCCTGAAGACGGATGCCGAAGAGCAACCGAAATATATCGAAGAAAAAAAGAAACATAAATCGTTTTATCTATCAACCTGATCTCGAGCCGGAGACAATAAACCTTGATCTGTAACAATAAAAAATTTTTAAAAGTAACAAATCATATATATATTTATGCTTTTTAATCAGTTTTTATTTTTAATATTGTTACCTGTAATTGTAAATTGATGATGTTTATTATAATCTGTTAGGTCTCTTAGGCAGCTGTCGTTATCTCAGAAGTTTATATCTGAAAATCTAAGAATGCTTGTGGAAAAAGCGAGCCTGACTTAAACTTATTCTACGGTATCGAAATGTTCTGCAGCTGTGCCTCGCGTAGTATGCAAAGACGTAATGTAGCGTTTAATTCGATAGCGAGTTACATCTTTAACCGTAGACGTACTGACCAGCGCTACCGCACAGCGCCCGCAACACCGGAAATCATTCCGGTGAGCAGCTTATAGCCGCCTAGATCAAGTGTTAACTCACAACTGGACTTTATCCAGTTGGGTTACGTGAAGTCAAAAGTCTTCGTCGATAAGCCAGCTACGATTCAAGACTTGGATGCCAGCATTACTCGCGTAATTCGCTAGATACCCTTAACAATGTTAAAAAGCGTGATCCAAAACTAGACCATCAAGGTAAGGTATATTTATCATATAAGCCGATATGTCCGATCATCCAGTAGAAGTGATCAAATAATTTTTTAAGTCATTCTCAGCGATATTAGGGCGAAGAAGGACAACAAAACATGTTTTCGTGAAGCAACTGCTTCGATAGAACGAAAAGAGAGACGAGCATTGACAGACGTAGAAACAACAGCAAGGCAAGAAAACGTAGGAAAAAAGCAACAACAGAGCAAACAAGGCCCCAGCGCAAAAGAAAAAAACGGCAACCAATAATTACCACCATCCCCCCACGCTAATACCCCCAATTCCGTCACAACATGAGGAGAGAACATGAGAGAAAGATAGCGGCAACGAAAGAATTTAGAGACGGATCATTCGTTGTAGTAGGTGTAACAGGTGCTTAGTAGCTTCGCCAATACCGTCGGCAAAAAAGGGGGCGAAATAAAACACCACAAACCTTTCGGTGGCTTACACAATTTTCTCGGATCTTACGTTTGACACGACGTTGCACATAAGGTAGCTTTAGGTGCTGTTAACGCCATTTTTTGTGAGGCCGAACCAAAATAGGTTACGATGCGGGCAAGACACCACAACAACTAACTGAAACAAAACAGAAAACGTCGCCTAATGACATTTTCAAGACTTGACAAGCTGAACTTAATAAGCGGCGGTGTTGGGGGACAAGAGGCACCCAGACTCCAAGTCAACGCGGCCTGGTTGATCATTAGTGAAGAGCTCAGGCAAAAGCGGTAAGTACCAGCTTAATACGAAACATTCATTTTAATGAAAGAAATATTGGTAAAATTGATGGAATGCGCGGATGCATGGGTAGCGCTGAAGGACCGCAACCGGCCCCTACACCAAAATGTCGGCTACTGTTGGCTTCCAGACGGGTAGCAGGTGGCTATCCATTGAGTCAACTTTTCGAAATGGACCAAGTGCCGTTGATTGGGAGTTTGACGGCGCAATGTCCTTTTTGCCGAATACATCAGCAATGCGGAACAAGTTGATAAAGTGAGCTTAAATAAATTAAACACTTATGTCCTATTCCTTGCAGAACTCTTTCTTCGGATCACGATATAGGGGAACCAAGCACCCGTCTCGAAATGTGAGTTATCCCTCCCCAGATTCGTTGGTTGACGCGATGATGTGGAAGCTGCGAAGTCTTCGGCTGATTTTGATGTTGAAACGGAGTCGGTATATCTATGAAAGTTATGCACAGATAATTGCTATGTATTTTCTGACAAAGTTGACTCTTTTCCAGTTTAAAAAAAAAGGACGCACGCCGAATAAAAGTGTTCCCCAAAGCACAGCAGTGGCCCGGAGAATGTCGTGTGTCTTACAGGCGTATATGTACTTCTGTACTGTAATGGCCCGAAAATTCTGCATAAAAAAAATATTTTTCATCCGATTAGTTTGAAATGTGGTTTTCCGAAGTTGGAAAATTTGACCAGACGGTCGGAAAATTGCCGGAAAGTTCTGGATAAAAATCTCTTTTTCATCCAATTGGCATCAGAATCGGTTTGTAAGTATAAAATACGAAATAATTTGAAATGTGATTTTCTGAATTGGAAAATTTGACCTGACGGTCGGATCCGAATTGCACGCAAAAACTATTTTTCATCCGATTGGCTTGAAACTCGGTTTGTAAGGACAGAATACGAAATAATTAAATATGTGGTTTTTCAAATTCGGAAAATCCGCCCCCATGAGTGAAAATTCTCGGAAAATTCTGCATAAAAAATAACTATTTTTCATCCGATTGACTTGAAACTCGGTTTGTAAGGCAAAATTGAGAATTCATTTGTGATTTCCCAGACTCCAGTTCACTACTATGAAGTGATCTTCTGTAAGAGCATTTTTGTCTTTTCCTTCTACTAGAACATTTTGTGGTATATTCATATGTACTGGTATGTTGTAGAATTCGACTGCAGCGAGCTTTGTGTGATTGTTTGTCTTTTCAATTATGGTTTGAGCTTTGTAGTTGCTTTGCTGCATCTTGCCAATTGGCAATTGCTTAAGCAATTGCACACTATTTTATTTTGCACCCTTTTAATACTCTGTACCAAATGCACACAGCATGCAACAGGGAGAAGAATCATTTCCGACCCTGAATATATAGATTCTAGTCAGTAAAGCGAGTCGTATAGATGTCCGTCTGTCCGTCCGTAAGTTGACTTTGATGGTAGAAATGCTTCTTGCTCAGCCAGTTCAAGTTTATTTTAAAATTTGCCACGCCCCTTCCGCCCCGCAATTTTGAAAAAACGTCAAATATCTCCCACAATTTTATAGATAGATGATTTGTACCTTCTAAAGATAGGTAGTCATTGGCAATATGTATCGATTTGCCGAACAAATGATAAAGATCGGATGAGCGGTTCTCAATTTATGAGAAAAAAAGTGTAAAAAACCCTCAATACGCAACAACACCGCATTCATGCATCAGAGAGAGAGAGAGAGGAGAGAAACCGACCGACTTTCTCACTTGTTAAATTATAATTACTTTAAAAGTAAATCCTATTTTTACTTTCATTATTTTTTGAGGTTCCCAACCGATTAAAACATTGATTGTATGGTAGGACAGGTGAAGCGATGTGTTCTCCAGCGATAAGCCTACTGAAGATTCATTCGGGAGAATGATGAAACGGTACCGTATAGGCAACCAGCTCATTTTTGGTGTACAATAATGCATAAGTTGTTTTCAGTTGTGAACAAACACAACTTTTTCGGACCTAGAGCCAGCTAAACTCACTAATTAAAAGTAAACTTGAACTGTAATTTCATATGTTCACGTTTTTAAACTTTTTTGATAAAAGCATTCATAAATTCCAATAAAGGTCAAATATCATTGCAGAGAAAAGACATATTTGACAAAACAAGTTATAAAATCGGTTAATCCGAGAAGAGAAAAGAATGAGCTTTAATTTAAATTTGATAGAACGGCTACCACATTGATCTTCTTTTTGTGTTTTTGGATTAACTTAATTTTATTAGGATTCGAAAGGAATTGAACTTGGAACTGACTTGAATTTATTTATAGTTAGTCATACTTAATTTAACAAGGGTGACACAGAAATTTCTAGACTTCGACGAGGTTTGGTTTGTAAATCTCTTGAAAAATCCGTCGGGCCAGAAATTCGAGAGATTTCATTTTCTTATTTGAAAATCTAGTTTTGTGTCCAAGATAATAGTCCATCATATAGTAAAACTTGTCAACCCAACAGCCCGTCTGTTGTTCTCAAATTTGAAAGATAACGCCTCCAATGTCAGCGGAGGTTGAGTGGAAATTTGGTTTTGGTTGATTCGGTTGGGATTTTAATATTAAAAAAAGTTAATTATTTAACTCATTTGTTACAACCTATCCAAAAAAATAACTTGGATTACATTTCCCAAAAATCCATTACTAATTTTTCCATTTTCCATATCTTCTTTTTTCAGGAATGGCAAAAAAAGGGTCAGGACGTACTTCAGGATGTTTTATCTAAAATTCAGGATTTGTCCAAGAATGTTAACGAAGAATTACAGAAACAGAAGGTCCCATCTGCCTAGAGACAAACCAATTAATAACACACAATTCGTATCAAAAATTTTGTGCCTCGTGTTTAATAAATGCTAAAAATACACGAAAAATTGATTAAAAAAACAAAAAATTTATCAATATTGAGAATCAATGCAAAAACATCCATAGACGTAGGGAAACCACCGGCATGGCCATTAAACGATAACTGGCCGCAACACTTTCCACCGGCAGCTCCCGAAACTGTCCACAAGGACAGGATGAAGTATATCTTTCTTTGTACAACTTCGGCAAAATTTCCCTCAATTGTTTCGCTGGATGCGAACCAGGAGACATCATCGCGAAATAGGACAAAGTCAAGGGATGTCTGACTGGGGTCATGAGTCGTACAGCATATAATATGTTGAGCGCTACATTTTCACTTTTATTGAAGCGCAACTTTAATAACCATCCCTCTTCAAAGGCGCTGATCAGGTAAGAAGACATTGTCATACCATCGGCTGAAGTTGTAGAATATTGTTGCCAGCAAATTTGCACATTCTCATACCAAATTCGAGGAGCACTTAACTCTTGATGGCACTTATAAAACTGTCCGAGGTCCTTTTGTTCCTCTGACTCCGTCTTTTGTAGGGCCTGCAGAATCTGTTAACCCGTCTTGCTGGGAAAATCGCAGCTGGCCTCATGCGACGCACTCTTATCATACTCGCCCTGCCAATCGCAACCCAAGCAGCTAAATTTACATTTTACCGCACGTTTCTCGCACTCTTCATCCATATGTTTGGCCATTGTTTTAAGATTCACTTCCAGATTGCATTGTGGACAACTTTTCGGCAGCTCCCAAATTGCCTGACGTAGGATGAGATTTTTGCCCAAGTCTTTCCAGCTAATTGGAACCCGACAGTGGGGACAAAGAGCGTTTTTCTGTGAGAGGTTAGCTTCGCCCAAAATGTGTGTCACGCAATCGTCGCAAACGATGTGTCCCCGAGTGCATTGATAGCAATCATCTGGATGCGGCACCTCACGGCAGACATTGCATAACATTACGAAGCGCAAACGCTCGCATAGCTCCAGATTGTTGATGCTCGTTGTGGAGACTTGAGGATTCAGCACGGATTCGGACTCGCCTTGATCAACAGATACACGCTGCCTCTTTGTGGGTTGGCCTATGTCATCAATTGGCCTCGGATGCGACATGGTCTAAGGTAGTGATTTATAATAACAACGAGAAAGCTTAATAGTTTTTTATTATACCTTCAAATGGGTTTTGAAATTTTATGTGTGAATTATATATTGAGAGAATAAATATTATTTATATACAGAAATGTTGGGGCCAGTGGATTGAAATGTCTAGGGCAGGTTGACGGAATACTCCAATAATTAGAGTTGTGGAAAACGCTTCAAAATGAGCAATGTGGGTTCGGTTGAAAAAAATGTTTATAATATATACTTTTCTTATTTTTGTATTAGCATGGTAAATCAGACAACAACCATGTCTTCTTCTTTTTCTTTTTGGATTGGAAGAAAATTATTTTTATTTTTTCTACTTCGAAATCGCACTTCTAATAAAATAATAATTAACAACTTGACTATAGTTTTTCCGATTTTGACCAATCCTTTGGCGGATCAAAACACAATCATGATTACTAAGTATACTCAGCAAGTGTTCTAGACGCCTTACCCATACTGGAGAATAGCCGGAAAATCGTGGGAAATGGCACCACACATATTCCGGTGGCTAAGAGAGACTGGATCTCACTGGAAGAAACATAAAATACAAAGACACAGTTCACAAACTGGCACTAGACTTGGGGTAGCAGGGCTGGTAACGAAAAAGTCTGAGGCATAAATACTTCAGGTGGTGTACAATTTATTCTGTGAGGTCTATGAAGTGTAAAAACTGTAATAAGCACAAATGTGAGTGGTTGGACATGTCCACGCACTCTCCGCTGCAATCGACTTGCCGAAGAAATGATTAATGTCGGATGAGCGGTTCTCAAGTTAGGAACATACAGTTCGGTATTCATTCGAATGCGGAAATCATTGACAACTTTTAAAGGTTCTTGAACCTCGATCTCAACGAGTTCGTTTCAAATCAGTACTATCCAGCTCCATTAATGTACCATCTGGGGTTCCCCAAAGTAGCCGTTTAGGCCCCTTACTATTTAACCTTTTCATAAATTATATCCCACAGGTTTTATCCCATTCGCAGACATTGATGAATGCTGATGACCTCAATCTTTGTTTGTCGTATAATTACCCTACGTCTCCTCTCCTCCTGCAATCCGATTTAAGCTCTCGTCATACCTGGTGCTCGGTTAATCTCAATCAGCAAGTGTAAATGTGAGTTT
The DNA here is from genome assembly GCA_018904235.1 of Lordiphosa stackelbergi. NCBI lineage: Eukaryota > Metazoa > Arthropoda > Insecta > Diptera > Drosophilidae > Lordiphosa > Lordiphosa stackelbergi. The sequence continues at coordinate 586 of JAEIFU010000721.1, read as the reverse complement.
GATTATATGATTGATATCATCCTTTTGGAATGAATCCATAAGGTGGATAATTTGCGTGTACAGTTTGTTCCCAAGTTATATTTTAATAGTCATATATCGGCCATCGCAAACAAGGCAATGGGAGTTCTCGGTTTTGTTAAACGATGGTCCAAGGAATTTAATGACCCCTAAGTCACTAAACAACTATATGTCTCACTAGTGAGACCAGTGCTTGAATATGGGTCGTGTGTCTGGTCTCCATACTACTAAAAATATCAAGATCATCAGGAATCTGTTTAAAAACAGTTCTTAATTTTCGCTCTTTGATTCTTAAACTGGGACCTAAACCTACCTATCATCTTCCTCCTTACGAGGACAGATTACGCCTAATCAACCTGCCTTCTCTTAAGAACCGCCGAGTCCGTCTGTCTGTCCGTCCGTCCGTCCGTATGAACAAACAGATCTCAGAGATGGTGAGAGATAGAGGTTTGGCATGTATTGGACAAATGCTTCTTATACTTGCAGGCAGATCAAGATTATTTTTAATTTTTGCCACGCTCCCTCCCGCCCCCGCAATTTTGAAAAACGTCATATCTCCCACAGTTTT